>WAAE01026316.1:770087-801961 GCA_013400495.1 Nicator chloris
TTTTCAAAAATACAAACATCCCATGGGAATAATTTTTCCCGGGCTCCCCCCCCCCCCCCCCCCCCCAAAAAAAAATATTTTAAAACACCTCAATGCACCGGCTTTATCCCACGTGCACGAAGCATCCCAGGCTCCCGCAGGATGCTCCGGGAAGATCCCGGGAAGGAGCCAGGCTTGTTGCGTGCAGCCCAGCACAGCGAGCTCTGCCAGCCCTCCCGACCCCCTCCACAGCCCTCCTGCCCGAGGAATCTGCTGCCAGACGCGGCTTTTCCCCCGGCACAGGGAAAAAAACCCGAACCGACAACAAAGAAAACACACATCGGCATAGGAAACGTCCCATTCCAGCATCCCTCTCCTCCTGGAAAACGCGGATGGGTAGGACAGGCAGCCTGGGGAATCGATAGTGGCCGGCAAGGCGGTCAGAAGATGGATTTAAAGAAAAGAGGGACTGCAGGTTTTGAGGGAGACGGAGGAAAGCAGCAGCAAATAAAGAATCAGAGGGAAAAAAATAATCTAAAATAAAGTCTTTTCTCAAAACGCTCAGGGCAAGTTTGGCATTTTAAAACGCTATCCTCGCGTTTAAATACTGTTTGGAGGGGATTTAAAAATCCCACCGCTTCCACTGCGGCTCAGCCCCCACGCGCGGCTGCGGCGAGGCATTCCCACGTCTGGGAATAAGTTCAGCCCCGGCTTATCCCAGAAACTTTGCAGCTTCTCAGCAGCCCGAGCTCCAAAGGAGAGCCGGGGATGGGGGGAGGAGGGGGCACCGTGCCCGCTCCCTCGGGGGCGGCACAGCGGGTACCACCGTACATTCCTGGTGTCGTTTTGGGGGGAAAAGAGGAGAAAGGTTAGGCTCCCCCTCTCCCGCCGCGGAAACCGCCGTGCCGAGCGAGTCCCCCCGCCCAAAATAATAACAATGACAGCAGGGCTCGGCCCCTAGAAAAACACCTTCGCTGGGTGAAAGCAAACCAAGAAGGTTTGGGAAGGGGGACCCCGCGCAAAGCCGCCCCCCGGGAAAGGGAGGGGGCGATGCCCGCGCCTCCGCACATCCTCCTCGGCCCCACATCCCACCCCTCCCGAATGAATAAACCCACGAGGAGCGAGGAAAAGCGGCGGGGCATTACCTGCGGTGGATGTCTCGGAGCCCGGTGTCAGCGGCGACCCCCCCATGCCCCCCCGCCGCCCTGCGAGCCGCGGGAGGAGGAGGAGGAAGAGGAGGAAGGGAAGGAGCGCGGGAGACACTGACGCGGGCGGCGCAGCGCCCCTCGCCCAGGTACCCGGGATTTCAGCGCCGGCTCCACCTCCCCCCCTCCTGACCCCTCCCTGGGGACTCCCAGCCACCCAAAATCCCCGGCTCGTCCCCAAATCCCGGGCTCCCCCCCCAGACAGCAGTCGCCTGCTCGAGTCCAACTTCAGCCCGAGCGGGCGTTGGTTACTAAAAGTTTAACTCCACCTCGGGGGGTTTAATTCTCTTTTTCCTTTTTTGTTGATGTTGTTATTCCTCTGACCCGTGCGTGGGAGCAGCTGGCAGGGCCCGGAGCACGTCAATAAATCATACATGAGCGGGAAGGCGATCCGGGCACGGCGGAGCCGCACGGATATTCCTGCCCAGCTGCTCTCCGCGGGCGGCCGGGCTCGTACCTGCCGTGCTGCCGAGACACAATTCCCACCAAAGCCTCCCGTGTCCTCCCGCCGTCCCTAAGCCTGGCAGGACGTTCCTGCCTCCAGTCCAAGACCTCCCTAGGAGCAGCTTTTGGGAAAATGGCCAAATGCCCCCGCTTCACCCCATTTCGTGCCGCCTCGGAAGCGACAAAGCCATAAAAAAGACACCTGCGGTGACACCGAGCCTCACACCGAGGGTGGACTCCACGATCCCGGATCCCGGGAAGGGGCAGAGCTTTGGGTCCTGCTCTGCTGCTCACAGCAGCCTCCCACCACGTGGGGCCCGGGGGAGCTTTGCCGTGCACCCGACCCCATCACGACCGGTTTTGATTAAAAGGCTAAGTAAGCGCAGTGTACGCTGTTAAAGCCCACCCTGGAGCCTTGCCTGGGAATCAAAGAATCCCAGAATGGTTTGGGTTGGACGGGACACCAAAAATCATCTCATTCAATCCCCCTGCCATGGGCAGGGACACTTTCCGCTGGACCAGGGGCCTCCAAGCCCTGTCCAGCCAGCCTCCAGCACTTCCAGTGATGTGAAGATCCTTCCCCTCCACTCACCTCCACAGCCGTCGTCCTGGAGCACCTGTAGGCAAATACCCCTGCAGCAGCAGGAGGGGGTAATTAAGCCTTTGCCTCTCTTGAGCGGCTTCTTCTAATTATGCCATTAGCACAGCTCCGGGGCTGATTGGTTGGAATTGGGCACAGGTCTGCTCCCGGTCCTCCCTGGGGGTGGGGGGATTCCCTCACCACAGCCGGCCCAGCTGCAGGCACTCCACAGCCCAGAGCCAGCCCTGGCACACCTGCAGCTGCTTTGGGGCTAAAACCCAAAGTCCCTGGCAAACAGGTGAATGCAATGAGCTCTCTGCAGCTCATTAAGGTGCTGGCAGACAATTTCCTCACATCACACCCGGGCTGCATCAGGTTTGTTAAGGAATTGGCCTCGGTAGCTGGCACCGATCCTGGGGGTCACCAGGAGTGCAAAGGCTGCAGGTGTTGCCTGTTTGGGGCTCTGAGCACCCTGCTGAGCTGAGCCACCTGCTCTGGGGGGTTTCTGTCTCCTGGGGTCTTCATCCCTTCCTTGCCCTCTTCTTTATCACACAGCAGCGTGTACTCAGCCAGGCTCCTCATGCCGTGTTCATCCCAGCCACGTCCACAAAGTCAGGGAGGGGAAAAAATGACAAAGAAGGGGAGGAAACAAAGCAAAACCATAGGTGAAGACGTGTCTCAGGCCTGGGCGCCTGTAGCTGCTCTGACTTTGCACAGGTGATGTCTCACTTAAGGCCTCTCCTGATAAATTCAGGTCAGGGTTTCTATTTAAACAGGAGCACGCCTCTCCTCTGCCAGGTTCCTGTGCCTTGGCTTCACACTGTGGGTTTCTGCTCACATCCTGACTGGTTTGAAGATGTGTCACCTGTTTGACATAAGTCAGCTCTAACAAGGCCGAACTCCTCCTGGCCTGGGGTTCTGGCCTGGGCTCCCAGTCCCATTCCCAATGGAGTATAGGCTGCAGCCCTTCCCATTGAGGAGGAGAGGCAGGATCAGGGGTTTTCAGTGCCTAGGTTCACAAAGCACACAGGAGTTCAGTATCTTGTGATCTGTACCTCCCTGTCAGGGTTGGTTTAAATCAGGCAGGGACAGCGATAGCTGTGTGCAGGCCAGACCTCAAAGCAGCTCACTGAGCTGATGTTCCCAAGCTCCTGCTAGGAGAAATCCATGGTACTCCGAGACCCAGCCCGTGGGAGACGTGCCTTTCCACAGGCTCAGAGCTGGGAAAAGAAGGCAGTAGAAGCAAGTGATGCTTTGTGAGCACAGAGATGCTCCTGATTGCTACTGGGATCATAATTAACACCAACCCCAAAGGAGGGAGCTGCAGGGCTGGGATAACCTCCCTGCTATCCCAGCTGTTCTCCACAGACTGCTTATAGGGAAACTTGATTTTTTTGGAGGCAGATCCCATGACCTCCCTTCTCCATCCTGCCTGTGAACACAGAGCAGCTCAGCAGAGCCTTTCACAGCCTCCTGGCACCACTCACTCAACCTTGAAATTGTACTGCAGGGCTTCTCCCCCTCTCCTTTCCCATCCAGCCACGGAACATTCCCGCATCCAGCTCTCCTCGCTCCTCTGCCTGCCTTCCACTGCCAGAGCCGAGGTTGCTGTTTGTCTCTGAATAGATGAAACACCACCTGGGAAGCAGGTAAAACACGGACACGTGCAAAATCCTGCCCTGCTAAGCTCCTGAATTATCCCTGCTTGCCATGGACCACGTTCTGCCGCAGCTCCAGGTCTGCACGGACATTGCTGCCTGAGAACCAGCCCGTGCAACACTGTGCCATCAGTCATTTCTTCACGCCTCCTTTTCCCCAGGAGTCTCCCACAAGGGTCCCTGGAAGTGTTTCCCCAAACTACCATCCTTTTTTCTTTTTTTTTTTCCCAGTAAATAAGACCTGTGTAAAAGTGCAAGGCCGTTTTCATGCTCAGGAAAAGGCAGCCCATGACCCCTGCTTCCACTATTTTTTTGGGGGGGGGAACACGGTGGTTTTGTCCCCCCAGACCACAAGCCCCAGGGGAATGGTGGCATCCTGCCTCTCCCTCAGCTTTCCAGCACCCCATGGTGCAGTGTGGGTTGGGATGGTGGCATGAGGGAGGCAGCTCTCTGCCTGCCACCCTCTCATCTGAGTCACAGAATTAATTTGTAGAGCCATCTTGGAGTTTTCTTTTCGACCACCTGTGCCGTGGCTGACAGTGAGCTGGCTTTTCCGGTGTGAAATTAATTTCCAGGTCCATTTCACACGGAATTTTAGGGCCAATATTAGGATCACGCTGTTTGTTTAGGAATTTATGAGTGAAGGAGGCTGGTGAGAAAGACAGGCGGAGTTAAGGGATTGCTGGAATTCTCTCTCTGAAGAAGAAAAGCACTGAAAGAGCAGCTGGTTTGGTTTGGTTTTGTTTTTCCTTTAGAAATACAGAAGTACTGGGTTTCAAGTTGCATCTTTGTAAGGTGATCTTATGAAGACAGCAGGAGGGGCAGAAACTGGGCTCACCTTTGTAGCACAAACCTAATTCTGTGGGGATTCCTCAGGGATCTTCCAGCTTGTGTCTACAGGTGGGTCCAGGTGAGCTACCCCTGGCCCAAGCATTCCTGTGGTGATAACACATGGCAAGAAGGATCAGGGGGATTTTGGTGAGCCTCAAAAAGCCTTGCAGGACCTGGCTGAAGCCCTGCACTCTGCAGACCCCAAAGCAGCCTGCTGGCAGAATTGTCTCCCTGTGCAGCCCAAGGTGGAGCCAGCAGGACCTGTCCCCTGCTAGGGGCACCGACAGCACCCTGCAGCCCCAGGCTGGGCTTCTTAGGTCCACAATAGGTTAACGAAGGTCAAAAACCCCCTTTGGAGCAGCTCTCTGTGCAGCTGGAAGCACTTTTCCCTCAGCCCTCGCGATTTGCTAGTGACGGGCAATGTTAGTAAACTTGGAGAGGGGTCAGTGATGGATCAAGAGCAGTGACAGTGAGAGGGGACAGCTGTGGGACGAGCCCGAGGCACTTCATGCCGCACACCCGAAGCATCTTTCCCCTAGCTCTGATCCCTACCTCGCCAGCTTGGGTTTTTTCCTTCCCCTCGGTTTATTCTTTCCTCCTCAGCAGAGGAAAAGGTGCCATCTACAGGCACAGAGGATCCATGAACGGGCACAGGGAGCGCACAGCACAGCCGTGTCCCTGTCCCCTTCCGGGGGCCACCTTCCCTGCAGTGTCATCTTTGAGGGCGACACCAGAGGGCTGTGCCGGGTGGAAGATGAGCTCCCTCCTGGCCAGCCTGGGGCACAGCCGTGTTTAACCTCGCTGCTAACTCGGTGAGCAGCGAGATAAAAACCCCAGAGAAGGTGACAGGCCATCTCCACAGCCTGGGGGGGACCAGCAAAGGGGACACAAAGGAACTCCGGTCACGCTGTTGTCTCAGGGGAATCCTGGGGGACTCCTGTGCTGCTCCCCCAGGGTCACAGCCCCCACAGCCCCGTGGGCCCCAGACTGGCATCGTGCTCCTCTTCTGCCTCGCTCTGCTCTTCAGTCGCCTCTCGTTTAACCCACTTAGATCAGGTGCACATATTTGTGATTTAAGGAGGCAAGCCAGGAAAAGAAGAAACTGCAGGAAGAAGGGCAAATAACAGCAGATGAATTGTCCCCTGTGTGAGTAGGGGACAGCGGGGTGACAACAGCGAGGGGGACTGCTGGGAGGAGGGTGAGTGCGAGGGACCAGGGAAGAGCCCAGGGCGCTGTTTAAGGCTGAAAGTTGCTCCCAGGAGGGGAGGAAAGCTCTCCCCATCTCGCCAAGCCAAGGTGGCAAAGAGAGCGGAGCCGAGGCCAGGCGGGTGGGATCGCTCCTCCGACACAGCCACGAGCCCGGGGCTTGCTCCTGCTTTAAAAACCCCTCTCACCTGCCAGCTCCTTCATTTGGAAGGAGGCATTTGTCACAGCAGACTCTCCATCCCGCCCTGCCGGGTGTCCCGAGCTGTGCAGGGAGGCGGGGTCACAAAATCTGGGATGGAAAAGGAGCTGGGAAGGGAATCCCGGCGCCCCATCCATCAGCAGGGGGGATGGCAGGGGGATGGCTGGCACAGCTCTGCCCTGTGTGAGGGATGGCTGGCACAGCTCTGCCCAGCCTGCTCAGGGCACGCTGGAATTCAGGCTCAGGCAGCCCCAGCTCCTGCACTCCCCCAACCTGGCGTGATAAATTAGGAGGAAAAGTTTCTCATCTCGGTTTGTTCTCGCAGCGCCGTCCAACAGAGCACAAGCCTGTCTAATCAGGAGCTGCAGTCCTTCACCATCTGTTTGGAGCCTAATTACAAATGCAGAAAAATAATGTGCTTTACAATTGCACCAGTAAATGCTGTAAATGATTTAAATGCATGCATATGTTCCCTGCAGAATTCAGCATGCATCTGCGACTTCTTCTGCTCACATTAGGCACACAAATCAAGGGAAAAAATACCCAGATCTGATGAACAGCATGTCCCTAGGATGGTGATTTTTATCCCTTTTTTTCCCCCTGCTGGAATGGCAAACAGGGCTTTTTTGTAACAATTCATCCAGCAGCATTTTCTTTGCTTCCATTTTAAAAACTGTTTATCACTGCTGTGTAAATATAGTACAAATTACTCCATAAAACATGTAAAAGGAGAACAGCAGCCGGGCAAGCCTGCAGCTGGCTGGCAAGGTTTCAAAGCCAAGGTTTGTTTTTTTCCTCTGGGGCACCCGTGGAGGGGCAGGAGCAGCTCAGCTCATCTGCTGAGGATGGTGGCCCTTCCCAAGCCCCCAGTGATGTTTCATGGAATCACAGAAAGGTTTGGGTTGGAAGAGGCCTTAAAGACCATTTCAGAGGTGCTTCTCTCTTCCCAGGGGGTCACAGCACTGCACCAAAGCCTCTGCAATGCAAAGGCTGGTGCCACAGATGGAGAGGGGGCAGCATTCCTGCCCCGTGGGACTCCACTGAGGGAGGATGGTCTGGACAAGGCTTTGGAGGTCAGAGAGAAAGAGGGAAAATTCACTGGCAACTGATGTAAAGCAAGTATAGCTCCAGAACAAAAATTCCTTTCCTCCTCCAGCACATTTGTTTGCTTCAAAGCCTCCACTACCAACACTTAACCTGGTCCAGCTCTGAAGCAGAGAGGGGGAGCTGGCACCACAGAGGTGACAGGGGACAAAACCAGGATAGGCATAGGCTCAGTTGGTCTCCTTTGAGCAGGAGCTGCAGCAGATGCATCTCCTCCACTTTGTGCCCTTTCATCCCTTCCTCTCCTTCTCCCTTGCATCCTGCTGCTTTTGCTGCTGCTGCTTTGCCAGTTCCCAGCTTGCTTTCCCCCTTGGCCAGTTGGATTTAACTCCAAAGGCTGACACAGCATCCCCTCTGTGCTGGGCTGCCAGGCCCGGCAGGACTGGGACTCTGCAAACCCCAGCTCACGGTGCCAGCAGTGCTAGGCACCACCTCGAGTGCTGGGCACCACACAGGGATTTGTGTCTTTGTTTCACATCATGGGCTCACCCTCAGGAATTCTGCAATGCCTGCACGGCTCATTTTATACCCACAGATGAGAGGGGGCAAAGCCCTTTGGAAAACACGTGGCCCTTCCCGTGCCAGTGGCATCAACACCCGCCTTCCTCGGCTGGGTGATGGGAAAACAAGCCTGCTGGCTGAGGGGATGGTGGTCATCACAGAAACAAAATCTGGGAATGCATTTTCAGGCAGATGAGGAAGACACACGGACCCAGCTCAGCTCCAGCCCTGCCCACACCCAGGGTCTTTCTCTGGAACTGAGGCACCCCAGTTCTGGGGAACAACTCCCTCTTGTAAAGCTCTTGGAGAACTAGAAGGCAGTGTCATCTCCCAGCTAAATGCCATGAAGTAGGTTTGATCCTGCCTAGAGCATCATTCCAGGCCTGGGAACTGGGGTCCATGGCTGCTTTTGTTGTCAAAGATGCATTTACCATAGGACCACGGAATAAGCTTGGGTTGGAAGAGGCTGTGATGATCATCTAGCTCCAAACCCGCCATGGGCAGGGACACCAGCTCAGCCCACGCAGGCACAAGGTGTAGCAGCACTTTGGTGCATCCCAGATCCAGCAGCCTTCGTTCTGCCTCGCCACCACCATTTCCCTCCTCATCCTGCTTTCCCTTACCTGGAGCTCCTTGCTATGGCCCATGCCGAGCAGCAGATGTGGCTTCTCCCAGGCACTGTAATTACTTCCCTGCCGTTACGTGCCATTCCCTATAAATGATCCCTCCCCTTCTGCAATGGGATCACCCACAGCTCATGGCTCAGAGGTCTGGCAGCGTCCACCCCCATATTGTGGCATTCCCACCAGCATTCCCTGCTTTATGCCCAGACCTGGTTCTTGCCCAGTTTGCATCTGCATGGATTTCTCCCCTCATTTATTAACCTTCCTCAGCTGCATGCCACCAAAAGCAAAGGATAAACCCCCTTTCTGCTCCCTCCCCCCGGCACAGGAATGCTCTCCACACCTACCTGCATGTCATTTGGGGATATTCCACTGGAATAACTGTGCTCTCAAAGCCGTGGTCTCAGGGCTCCTCCACCCAGCCCTTGCCAGGGATTTTCTCTGAGTTTACAATCCAAGCTGGGAGAGAAGGATGACCAGAAGGAAAAATGCAAGCTAAAACTGCATGCATCAGTGCACCTCCAAGAGAAATTATTCCAGATACCAGCAATTGCACAGGATCAAGAATTATCTTTATTAGCAACGGTACCAGATAATTAAAGTTCTCCCTCCAGAGGAATTTGGTCTGTAACACAGAGAGGAGGAACAGAGATGCCAAGCAGTAAAAACCTAAGCCAAATCTCGTGCATTTCCCCCTGATCCAAAGAATGATAAGTTGAAGACAGGCCCACTGAAGGCCACAAAGAGACTTTTTGGTTGCCAGCACCAAGTTGGGTTGGGCTTTTTGACCAACTGCTGCATTATTCCAGCACCAGGGAAAGCACTGACCCCCAGGAGGGGCTCCCAGCATCCCAACCCTCAGCCCTTGGGTGGGCCTTCACCTGGGTCAAGGCAGTCCCTGGCCAAGTGCTGGAGGCCAAAGGGCTCCAAACCCACCAAAGGGACAGGATAAAGAGCCCACATGTCCCATAAAGCTGCTCCTCACTGCTGCACACCCAACGGATTTTCCACTCGTGTCTGGATTTTACATTGAAATAAAAATCAGCCGTAAAGCAAAACTCTGCGTATGTTGCCAAGGGGCCCAAATTAAACACTGGAAGGGATTTATGCAAAAACCCCAATGTCTACCATGCCCACATGGCACCCCAGGGCAGTAACCACCGTGGATCCTGCTGTTCTCCCAGCAGAGCCCTACATCCACCAGCTCCACCACTCCGTGGGCAAGCAGGAGGTGCTCAGAGAACACCCCAGTAATGGAGCATCTGCTCCTAACCCAGTCTTAAAGGAATTAATTTCCACAGACAACATCTCTGGGGCATCACTGCACTGCCAAGCTCTGCCATTACACCCTTGCTTATCAGTTCACCTCTTGTAGACCATAAATCCAGCCAATTTGGGAAAATAAATACAATAATCGGATTTAGTCCAGGTTGTGCTGGCATATGGGAGTTTAAATGTCTTTAAAAGGCAGTCATCTTTGGGTGGGCCATATTTTTGGGTGTCACAGTAGCTCACCCCTCTGAAAACATCTGGAGGCCATATGGTGCCTGTCTACATGAATTAACCAGATTTCTGCTGAGAACCTCACACCAGGGCCCCTCTCATTCCTCTCCCTGGCTTTCACAGAGCTCTCTGAACGCAGACTGAAGACACCTTGAAAACCTGGTCAGGCCCACTCAGCAATTCCCTTCCCTTGGGGGTCACACCACAGTCACAGCAGGAAAAATGCTCCTCTCAGCTTGGCTAGGGAATAGTCCCCAACACTAGTTGGCATCATGCTAGGAGGTAGATGATCCCTTGATTCAATTTTACATGGAAAAATTAAAGCAAGCAAAATTCCAAGTGGAGTGGTTTCCCTTATATATATATATATATACACTTTTTTTTTTTGTGTAATGATTGTATGAAATCTATTCAAAACTGTGCCCCGATCCCTGGGGCAGCTGCTACTCAGTCCCTAAATTGTGGGAAGGTGCTCCAGGGCTCAAATCCCTTTTAGTTCAACACCATCATGACAGCTGGCTGAGGGGTGATCCGCTCCCAAAGACCACCCAATCCCTGAAGGGCTGTAACAGTGCGGCAGTAAAACCCAAGGTGCTCCCAAAAGCCCTGGGCTCAGCTTAAAACCATTGGCACACGGGTAAGGGATGGTATCCCTGTGTCCCTGGTGCTTCCCTGAGCTCCCTGGGGAGGATGAGGCTGTTTTGGTCCCTGCTCCATTAAACTGGGGAGTGACAATGTGTGACAGAACCTTCCCAAGCACAGGGGATGCCCCTTCCCAGAAGGGAGACTTTCCCTCTGCATCCCCTCTGGATGCAGCTACCCCCCTCCCAAGACAGGCAGCCTGCCTCAAAACCACAGGAAACCCGATTTTTTTGGGAAAAAACCCAAACCTGAAACACCCAACAGCAGCAGCACAAACCGAGGGCATCCTCCTCCTCCAGCTGCCCCTCTACACGAGGTGCACCACGAAAACAGCGCAGGCAGACCCCAGAGCCAGCCCCAGCACGAGGTAAAACGTCATCACCACGCCTGCTGCCTCAGCCAGCTCCTTTGGCACGATTTTGGGGCCGTAGACCATGACCAGCGTGCCCAGGTAGCCGTTGCTGAGCCCCAGCAGCGCCGTGAAGACCACGGGGTAGATGTCCCGGTCGAACAGCACGGTCCGGATGTGAGCCCGGGGCTGGTAGTTGCTGAGGATGAAGAGAGGGAGGAAGATGGTTCTGAGGAGGACGAGGGCAGGCAGCAGTTTGCTCTTGGGGCCAGGCACCTGGATCCAGGCAGTGACCTGCCTCCCGCACCAGTCAGCAAAGTTGTACAGGAGGAAACACGTGAGTGGTGTGAAGTACTTGGTGCTCCACGGGCTTCCCGAGGATTTGCTGACAGACTCGATGTTGGAGGAGAGGGAAGGGAAGATGATGATGGAGATGAAGAAGACGTAGAAGAGGCAGAAGCCGAGGAGGGCAGTCTTCTGCAGGATGGGGCGGAGCGGGGGGATGCCAGCACGTCTTGTGAGGAAGGAGGAATTCGTGGTGCCCCCTGGCTCTGCCTCGTCCTCCACAGAGCTGTCGGGGGGCACGGTGACCAGAGAGGGGCTCTCCTTCTGGCTGTTCAGGTAGTACCTGGAGAAAGAGATAGAGGGAAGCATGGGGGGAATGCAGCTGAGATTTGGAGAGAGGGCAGGAGAGAAGTTGGAGGTACAGGCATGCCCCATGGACACAGCAACTCCACCACACCTCCAGCTCCCACCTCGTACAGAGAGGTGACCCTTGCAGACCCACCATCCCCTCTCCCCATCTCTCTGCACCCTCAGTGTTCACAGAGGGGACCCTACTGCATGCAGGCACTTGGGAGCAGGGGCCTCTGGGGGGCCACAAGCACCAACCAGACCAATGGGTCACACACATCCGAGCGCCAGACACGACACGGGGACACTCCTGGTTCGCTGCCTCCAAATTAGGCCTTTCTGCTGACTCCACACATTTTAGGAGTGCCAGCATCAGCGGCCCTGGGAAAGCTTGGCAGAAACTCAGCATGCGCCCAGTTTCAGCCTGTGGTTTCGGTGAAAGGGGAAGCGTGGTTGGCGGCGGTGACAAGCGAGCACCCCGTGCATCCCCCAGCAATGCCACTGCCAGCCCTCCTTGGGATGCCCCTGGCAGGCTGGCACACACCTGGAGTACTCCAGCCTGGGCAGGAGCAGGTACACCATGATGCAGACGATGATGAAGATGTCGGCGGTGAGGAAATAGGCCAGGGCGCTGTCGGTGACATCGGCCGCCGCCGCCAGGTCTATCACAGAGGCCACGGCGCTGATGGTGCCACCCATGGCCTGGCCTGCATGGGGAACAGAGGTGGGCACAGTGAGGGACAGAGAACAAGAGGGGGAGCCCAGCAGCTCCTCTTCTGACACGCACAGGTCCCCAGAGGACACAGCTCTGGCTCTGCCCCAAACCTGGCTCAGGGTGCAGCTGCACAAACCACCTCCTCTCCATACACCTCAGGTATCTGTGGGGCTGCACCACAGCCCAGGTGCCATCCTGCACCCCCTTCCAACACAGCACACACAGGGGTCAGGATGGGACCCGGCCTGCTGCGCTTGCAGGTCCCCAGTCCTGCAGAAAAAGTCCAAACCTTTTCCAAAGCCTGAATCTGGCCTTCCACCAGCACACGTATAATCAACCTCTCTTCTGCACTCCCCCAGATGGGAATTCAAGCCACCAGCAGCAGGAATGCCATCTCAGGCATGTGGTGCTTTCCTTCTCTGAGATAAACTCATTAAAACACTCCTGTCTTGGCCCCAGGAAAAATTTCACCATCCCGATTTTTTCCCCCTCCCTTCTCCTCTTGGTTTGTCAACCATTCCACAGCACATTTATAATGTTATCAATGCTCCAGGGAGCTCATCACTCACTGCTCCCAACACTCATGGAAGCGCTGATCAGAAAGGAGCAGACAAGGCAAAGCTGCAGATCCCTCTACTAGAAATGGCAGGGCAGGGGGATGTCATCTCCTTCCCTCCTTTTTCCCTGCACCCAGCAACTCTCCAGGGTCAGTTTATGGCTATTTACAGAAACCAAAACTCACGTGACCAAGCAAGTTTCTCCTTCAGCAACTTCCCTTTATCATTAGGGCAAAGTTAAGCTTCTAAAACAACCCCCACATGACAAAACCCCAGAGGCAGGAGAGAGAAAACCACGGAGCTCAGCAGGGAAAGTCCAGGAGCACGATCCCGGTGGGATCACCCAACCTGAGATCAGAGCCTGCAGGTTCCTCATGGGGAAGCAGCTGCTCAGGCCGAAGATGCTGCTGGAGAAGACGGTGGAGGCACTGCTGACCACGGCCACGCAGCCGACGGTGAGGGCGAAGAAGCGCGTGGTCCAGGCAGAGGTGTCCACCTTCACCAGCACCGTGATCACCAGGAAAACAGCCAGCATGACAAAGAGGGAGGACAGGATCCGGACACTGGCAGGAACCCTGGGGACAAGGGGAAGAAGTCACTCCTGTGTTTCAAACCACAACACGAAGGTTCGACACAGGAGGACAACTCCTGCACTGGCAGAAGGGGCAAAGAAAATAAAGAGAGGTGGGAGGAGATGAGGAATCAGTGAGGCAAGGGAGAGAGGCAGGGAGCTGGAATCTGGAGATCAGGCATGCAAACCCATGCCTGTAAGCATGCAGGAGTTTGATGTGGGATGAGGAAAGGTACAAATGAAGGCATGAGGGTCTTTGAGATTTAAGCCAAGCTTGCAACAAGATGCAGCTGGTCCATTTCTTATCCAAGTTCAAGGGCTCGTAAGACCAGGGCAAGGTGTTGCTCCTACCTGGATGAGCTTGGCTTTTGTTGACCAGTCCCCTGATGACAAAAAAGGTATTTTTAAGAGGGAAGACTGTTTCACACAGAATCACCAGGTGGGAAGAGACCTTCAAGATCATTGAGTCCAACCCATGCCTCAACTAAACCATGGCCCCAAGTGCCACATCCAGTCTTTTTTTAAACACATCCAGGGATGGTGACTCCACCACCTCCCCAGGCAGGCCATTCCAGTCCTTTGTCACCCTTTCTGTAAAAAACTTTTTCCTAATATCCAACCTATATTTCCCCTGGTGCAGCTTGAGACTGTGTCCCTTGTTCTGTCAGTCCTGTCTGGAGAAAGAGACCAATCCCCAGCTGACACAGCCACCTTTCAGGAAGTTGTAGAGAGTGACAAGGTCACCTCTGAGTCTCCTTTTCTCTGGGCTAAACAACCCCAGCTCCCTCAGCCGTTCCTCACAGGGTTTGTGTTCCCAGGCCCTCACCAGCCTCGTTGCCTCCTCTGGACACGCTCAAGGGTCTCAACGTCCTCCCTAAACTGAGGGACAGAGCTGGACACAGCACTGAGTGTCCTTCCTAAACTGAGGGACAGAGCTGGACACAGCACTGAGTGTCCTTCCTAAACTGAGGGGACAGAGCTGGACACAGCACTCAGTGGCCTTCCTAAACTGAGGGGACACAAAGGGACACAGCACTCGAGGTGTGGCCTCACCAGTGCCGAGTACAGGGGCAGAATAACCTCCCTGCTCCTGCTGGCCACATCATTCCTGATACTGGCCAGGATGCCATTGGCCTTCTTGGCCCCCAGGGCACACTGCTGGCTCATTCCAGCTGCTGTCACCAGAACCCCCAGGTCCCTTTCTGCCTGGGCACTGTCCAGCCACACCATCCCCAGCCTAGAGCATTGCAGGGGGGTTTTCTGGCCAAAATGCAGGACTCAGCACTTGGACTTATTAAACTTCATCTTATTGGACTCTGCCCATCCATCCAACCGTTCCAGGTCTCTCTGCAGAGCCCTCCTACTTTCCAACAGATGGACACACGCTCCCAGCTTAGTGTCATCTGCAAATTTACTGATGAAAGACTCAATGCCCTCATCCATGTCATCAATAAAAACATTGACCAGAGCTAGCCCCAGCACAGACCCCTGAGGGACACCACTGGTGCCTGTCCCCAGCTGGATGCAGAACCTTCACCACCACTCTCTGGGCCCAGCTGTCCAGCCAGTTCCTAACCCAGCAAAAAGTGCTCCTGTCCAAGCTGTGGGCTGCAGCTTTCCCAGGAGTGTGCTGTGGGAGACAGTTTCCAAGCAATTAAGCAAGGAATTCATTAGGAATTTATTTACTCAAGCCACCTGCAGGCATGTGTGGAGCAAGGTGCTTCTCCCACTTCATCTCAGCCAGCTGCAACTCAGGCAAGAGCAAGGAGGGGAATTTTGGCGGCACAGGGAGGCTGAGCTCAGGATGCTCCATGGTCTGCCCCTGAGGGAAGGGCAGCCTGAGCTGGGAAACTGGAGAGAAGACAGGAGCAAAGCCAGGGAGAAATGTGGCTCAGGCACGTGGGATCAGAGCAACACTCACTTGTTGACAAGCAGGAAGTTTCCAATCAGGCACAGCACTGAGGGCACGGTGGAAGCAATGGAGATGTAACTCTCAAAATAGTCCTGCCAGGAAAAAAAACAAAACCCCAAAACAAAGTAAAAAACGTTGTAGAGGGGGAACAACACATGAATTTCAGGTCTTGAATATGACACAACAGGGAGTTATGGTGTAGGTATCCACCTTGTTGTATTGTAGCCTATGTTGCAAACTGCTCAGGGCAATGGGAATTTTGGGATTCGCCCTCCCATAGACCTTGGCTATTTCAGGAAATCAGGGACATAAATTCAGAAGGAAAAAAATAAACAGTGAAAGAAATAGCTGCCATGGTGCTGTGCACCATCAAAGCGTGTCTGCTCCCTCTCCTCCCCTCAAGGGGCTTAATCCCATTTTTTTGCTGCAGGAATATCAGCCAGCAGGTAGGATGATGCACACAATGGGGAGGATGACATACATGTCCACCCCAATCACAACAGGTTTTCATTTCCTGCACTTATCCAGCTACAAAGAGGAGGTCTCATGTCCAACCAGGAGAAGGCACTTGGCAGGTTTTCTTTGCACAGTTCATTATTTTTTACAGCTTGGCATCATTTTTAATCAGTTTACAAGCATGTTTGTCTCTTCTTCCCTATCAGGAGCTTCACTGGAAGCAACAGGAAATCTAATAATCACTCCTAGAGGGTCCAGATAGGCAGAGACTTAAATGCCTGTGCTTATGGTATCAGCTCAGCCAAGCAGGAGGCTCAAAGCTCTGTGGCCACACGATGAATCATAGGAGAAAAGACAAAGCAAAATGCAAAGCTGGCTGCTAAAATTCCAGCTCATTTACCCACCTACTTAAAACAAACCTCCAAACCATCCTGGGGATACTCAAACTTCCAAGTTAACTTGCTTCTGCTTCTGGTGAGGAAAAATGACTTTCTAATGCTTTGTACCAAGCAGAAGTGTACTCAAAGTAACCCAGCAGAGATGCTGTGTTTTGAGCATCCCAGGGAAATATTCATTCATTCCCAGCAAATGGGCTCACACCAGCAGTGAGAAGAGAATTGGGCAAGTACTTAAGAGCCCTTGCATCACACTTTTAATGCAGCAGCAGAATGGTGGGGGGCAAATTTAACCCATGCCTGGACCAGTGGAAAATACCAGATTCCATACTCGTCTCTCCTGCTTGTTAGGTTTTAATCCATCTCCAATGGCAACTCTTCTCCCTCCTTGGGTATTCCCACCCTTCACAGTTATGCTTTCATTTTTGGCACTGCAGGATATACCTGGTTCTTCTCCCTTTCTGCTGAGCCCTTAAAATAAACCCCAAAGCAAACCTGACATCTTCCTCCCACATCCAGGTCTAATGGGGGAAGGTGTCATCCCTCAGCCAAGGAGCTGAGGCACATAATGGAAGTGCTTAACCCCATTTTCACTTCAAACACGCTGCCACAGATGCCTTAAAAAAGCCCCAAACCAAGAACAAAGCACCGTGGTGGCAAATCCAACCCAAGATGCCCTCACAAAGTAGTTTATATTCTGCTCCAGCCCAAACCTGGCAGCTGGGCTCCTGCCAGGCTGGAAAAGGAATCCAGGTCCGTGAAGGTGGCTGAAGGCACTGGAGTGTTACTGAGCACGGGGCATGAAATTAGCAGCAGTGAAAAGGCTGGAGCCAGGAGGTGGCTGGAGCCAGGAGCAGGCTGTCAGTCAGAGGTGCATCCTTCCAGAGCCCAGCTCTGTGTGCAGGTAAACCCTCCTGCTGCAGCAGCAGGCCACAAACTGGGCTGACTGGTTTAATGTTGACCACGCTTGACTGTCACAGAGCAGCCATGTAGCTTTTCCTTGGAGAAAGGAAAAAGCATCACTCCACAGCCACACAGGAAAAGGAGAAACACCTTTTCAGCAAAGAAATGGCTGATCCAGCCAGGAGTGCAGCTGTGCAGGCAAACACCTACTTGAACATACTTTACTTAAACCCAGCTTTTTTCAAGAGGATCAGCATGATGTAGAGGCAGTGAGGAACATGTGGGATGCAGGACATATGAGGGAACACAGCACCTTTCACCCCTCTCTGAGCACCTTCACTAGCACAGACACAGAGAATTTTGGTCTTCAGGCAGTGCAGGAGCTTGGGCACCATCAGTTTAATTCAGTTTCTTGCTTTACAGCAACACAACTGTAGCATCCTGGTATAAGAACTTCCCTTCCTCCCCATCAAAAGAGCAGCTGACACTTAACAGCTATGAAAATTAAAAGAGCTGTGGGTGTACTGGAGTGAGAAATCTGAGGGGAAATGCAGGCATCACACCTGGCCCTGTGTTTATATAAAAACAAAAAGTGCCCAAGCCACCTGAACAAGCTCTGCCACGAGAGGAGGATGTGATGCAGTCTCATCACTCCAACACTTTTTCCAGCCACAGAGAAACAATCCCACAGCTTTGTCAGGGAGGCACAGGGAAATAATCCTGCTGTGGGAGGAGGAGCAAGAGAAAGCAGCCTTTCTGGGGACAGAAAGGGGCCATTAACCTGCCACCTCAAGGCTGCCTCATCCATCACCCCATGACAAGCTCCTTGCTCCATATGCCACAAGCCAGATGTTGATCGCTGCAAGGAGATACTCATGGCACACCTGCCAGATCATGAAGGACACAAAAAAGACCACCACAAAGATTTCTTGCACTGTAGAAATGGCCCTATGAAAGGTTAAGCCCTATTTTTTTAGATTCACCTTAACACTCAGCAGTCCAAATACAGGTAAAAGGCAAGCCACAAAATGATTTGAAGCATCTTCCCCGCAGCTATTCGTAAATAAATACCAAATAAACTTTTCCCTCTGGTTAGCAGCAGGTGAGACCCTAGAGGATGTTCACTTACCTTCTGGGCAAGTGGAGGGGGAAAATGAGCAAGTTAGGAAGGAAAACAGATTATTTTTTCTGCCTTGAAAGCAGCACTCACCCGCAGGTCTGAGGCCGCCTGTCCCACCGGGCCTGGCTCATCCGAGCAGTTCTGCAGCTTGTACCTCCAGTAGTGTTTGGCTGTGATGAAGAAATTCCAGGGCAGGAGGGACCCGATGCCCAGGAGGAAAAATATAACGTAGGCCCCATGCCAGCGGTCCCTTGGCTTCTGCCGGCTGTACCTGCTCCCCACGGCATCCTCCAGCAGGGGCTCCTGGTCCGGGGGTAAGCTGCCGGCTGCTGGGATCATCCTGCTGACACGCTGGGAAAAACAACCGCCCACCAGGATATTGTCACACCAGGGTTCCAAAGTGCTGCTCACAAGCTGTGGATCCATCACCCTTCGGCCCCAGCAAATCATAGACTCCCGGAGCGGTTTGGGTGGGAAGGCACCTGGAAGCCCACCTCACTCCAACCCCTGTGCCATGGGCAGAGACACCTTCCACCAGACCAGGTGGCTCAAAGTCCCATCCAGCCTGGCTTTGGACACTGCCAGGGATCCAGGGGCAGCCACAGCTTCTCTGGGCACCCTGTGCCAGGGCCTCAGGCAACCAAACACTGGAGGAGTGAGACACGGATGGAAAGGCATGGGGAAAGGGACTGAGACTCAGCAGATTCCACCCATATTTCCGCCCACAATTAATAAATAACCTCTCCCCTTGGATTAGCAGGAGTAAGAAATGTCGCTTAGCTCATGTCAGGCTCAAAAAAACCAAAAAAAACCAAAAAAACCCCCCAACAGCTGCCAAACCAACAGCGCTGTCGGGCTCTGCAGAGCAAGGTGTAAACTCGTAGTAACACCGCCAGGCTTCCCAAAACGACTCGTAAACTACTACTACATCACCCGGGCTTGGCGGAGCGGCTCCCAAACCCAACGCGACGCCACTCGCCTGTGTAAAATGACTCACAAAGACACACGGCATGGCAGGAAAACCACCTGTGTACGCCGCAGGAGGCTGCCCAGGGGCACCGGGAACCACCGCGGCGGCGCCGGGCTGCGCTGGGAGCCTCGGAGCCGGCCCCGCGCAGCGCCGGCGAAACCCCCGCCCAGAGGGGCCGGGCAGAGCGCGGGGGCGGCGGAAACGCCGGAAACGGCGGATTTTGCAAACAANCCACCCACCCCCAACGCCATGCCCCCACCGGGTTGACCACGCCCCCGCTGGAAAGGCGGGGTACGGATCGACCACGCCCCCTCGGAGTTGGCCATGCCCATCGACCACGCCCCTCCGTCCCAAATTCTGCCCCTCTCCGGCGGCGTCGCACCTGCGTCCGGGTGTGGCATCCCCCGCACAGGGAGGGCGTGGAGCTGCTGGAGTGAGGCCCGAGGGGGCCCCGGAGCTGCTCCCAGGGCTGGAGAGCCCCTGTGCGGAGCCAGTGTTCACCTGGAGAAGGGAAGGATCCAGGTGGACCTCAGAGCACCTGCAGGTGCCTAAAGGGGCTCCAGGAGAGCTGCAGAGGGACTTGGGACAAGGCATGGAGTGACAGGACAACGGGGAATGACTTCCCACTGCCAGGGGGCAGGACTAGATGGGATATTGGGACGAAATTCTTCCCTGTGAGGGTGGGGATGCCCTGGCAGAGGTTGCCCAGGGAAGCTGTGGCTGCCCCATCCCTGGAAGTGTCCAGACCCAAGCTAGATGGCCTTCTGAGCACCCTGGTCTGTTGGAAGGTGTCCCTGCCCATGGCACAGGGAAGCAACAAGATGATCCTATAGGCCCCTCCTTCTAACCCAAATCATTCCATGATTCTACGATAATCAGTGTTAATCACAGCCTGGCTTACTGCACAGCAGTAATAAAAGCTTTTGCCTGGGCTTGATTTTTGTCAGAAGTCACCAAAACACCACCTCGTGAAAATGGGAAGGTGGGGAATGCGGAGCATCTTCTGCAGGGTGGGATATGAGCTCCTCCTTTACTCCCTGAGCTTCCTGCAATGCCCCATCAGCATGAATTCCACTGCAAAGTCCTTGGTTCCCTCCAAACTACACCTTGACACTCACCTTGAGGGCGTGGTGTGACTGTGAAGGAAAACATCTCTTTTTTCCCTGTTTCTTTCCCCAAAGCTGTGTCTGGCTCCTCAGCAGCCACATAGGGACATGCACACGTATCCAACCCTTCATCAAAGCAAAATACTCTCCTTTTTTTTTTTTTTTTTTTTTTTTTTTTTTTTTTTTTTTTTTTTTTTTTTTTTTTTTTTTTTTTTTTTTTTGCAGAAGGCCCCAAAACGGTCTAGTCTGGATTTTTTTTCACCTATGGGAGAAACACAGAGGGACCCAGGTAGCTCCCAGTAGCCCCAGTGCACAGACAGCTGGCCACCACCCATCTCCAGCCTCCGAGCCTTGGAGCAGAGCAGGNGCAGAAGGCCCCAAAACGGTCTAGTCTGGATTTTTTTTCACCTATGGGAGAAACACAGAGGGACCCAGGTAGCTCCCAGTAGCCCCAGTGCACAGACAGCTGGCCACCACCCATCTCCAGCCTCCGAGCCTTGGAGCAGAGCAGGTCAGGTGGCCTCGGCCACCCACATGTCACAACAACCCAAGACACGCTCCAGTGTTTTTTCCTCTTTTGTGAGCAAAACAAGCAGCAGCACCCACCAGCGATGTGCTGAAATGGAAAGGCTGGAGAAGAGCATGTGGGTTTCTTTTCAGAGGTTTCTCCTCGGGATTTTCATCCGCATTGACATGCCAGGCTGGGAAAGCACCTGAGGAGATGGCACGGCCTACCAGAGTCAGTAACTCGGCAGCTCTGAGGGATTCGCCTGATATTTCTGACCTGCTGCCATCTATCATGTCAAAAATCCCACTGCTGGAGAAGAGCCTGGCATCGCATCAGCGCAGGGGACCGTGACAGCCCGGCGGGGGGGACAAAGCCAGGCTTTGTCCAGAGCCACGACAGCCCCTCCAGACAACATCACCCACACTCCAGAGACCCTCTGCAACAACACAGCCCCCCACAGGGGCTGGGGGCAGGTTTAGGGACACCTCTGTGCTGCTGCTGGGTGTCTTCTCTCCTGCAGGATAAATCTGTCGGCGCTTCGTGGGACAGCTGCTGGTTTTGAGCCTGTCATGGGGGCCGAGTTCAATGTGGCACTGCAGGGATTGGGGGTGGCTGGATTCTAGGGGGAGTTAGCAAACTGGGTGTTTCAACGAGAGTACAGGTGAGATTGGGCACCAGCTGGTCAAAGTTATCCACAGATGTGGGCCCTTGGAAAGATGGTTTAGTGCAAAAAGTGCCCAGAGAAAGCAACATGGGAGGTGAAGGTTAAAGAAATTCAGATGTAAAGAAAGGGACAAACGGGAATGGCTTTAAACTGAAAAGAGGGCAGGTTTATATGGGATATTTGAAATAAATTCTTCCCTGTGAGGGTGGTGAGGCCCCAGCACAGGTTGCCCAGAGAAGCTGTGGCTGCCCCATCCTTGGAAGTGTCCAAAGCCAGTTTGGAGCAACCTGGTCTGACAGAAGGTGTCCCTGACCATGGCAGGGGGCTGGAACAAGACTGTCCATAACATCTCTTCCAAACCAATCCATTCTAGGACTCTTTGAAAAGGTTATCCCTTCTGAGAAGGCATCTATCTCAGCATCCTGTCCCAAGCTGGAAAGCCCAGCTGGGAAGGTTGGGCATATTTGTGTGGCTGTCACAATCACTGTGGTGGCAGGGCAGCAATTTCGTCCCCGTTTTTTCTCGCGGGTTGCAGAACGCCCACTCCTGCCCAGAGCACGGACAATGTTGCCATCTCCTGGTGGCAACTGGTCGCCGTGAGCTGGACGAAGTGAGTGGCCCAGGCAGGGACAGTGGGCTCCTCCAACCTCCCTGCAAACCCTTCTGGCTTCGTTCCCTTGCTGGGACCGAAGCAGGGGAGCAGCGGCAATCCCCTGGCAGGGGAAGAAGCAAAGGGGGATGCTGGAGGACAGGGATGCCCCACTTGCAGCTGCAGCTCTGTCTCCATTCCCCCCTCTCAAATCACCCCCCCGCCAGTCCTGGTCTTTGCTGGAAGGGGCATGGCTTTCTGTAGGACAGCCCTTGGGGAAGGGAACGAACTGCTTGAGAGGTTGGCTTAGCCCACGAGCCACAGCTGTAGCCCTCGTCTCCTGCCGGGAAGCACCCATGCACGCCCAAAACAAACCATCAATCAATCTCCAGCTTACTTCCCTCAGGGACCCCGAGAGCAGCATCCTCCCTCTGGCACGCCTGCAGCAGTGGAGCACAAAGCAGGTTGGAGGGAAGCTCACAGGAATCCCCAATCCCTGCAGGTGCCAAACGCAGCAGGAACCAGTGAGTGATGAACAGGAGAGGAGCGAGCAGATTGTTTCCTTTTTTTTTTTTTTTAATTAGACTAGGAAATATAATTTATTGCATAAAAATTAATTTGTTACAATAGGAATGCTAAACTTTATTTACAGTTCTTTAGTTTACAGAATAAACAGACGCGGGTTTAGAGGACGCCACCAGGCCCATCCCCTGGACATATAAATATGGAAACACACTTTGGAGCAAGAGATGGACACTGCCAGCACAACATGGACCACGGGGCTGCCTTTGCCAAAATGCCTGGCTGGGGAAACCCCTGGGCATAGAGAGAGGTGTGAAGGGCTCCTGGGAGCTGGCACCCATAGGAGATGGAGGCAAACCCTGCATCCCCCCTGCCCTGCTCCTGCTGCAGGTTCCCTGCTCAGAAAAATGGGGAGAATCTCCCCAAACATGCACTTCAGCCAAGCCAGGTGGCTGCTGCCCGCCCAAAGGAAGGGGAAGATGAACAGACGGATGGGGATGGAGAGAGGCACTCGTGAGCAGGATGGATGGATGGACGGACGGACAGACGCACACCCCGGTGCAGTGATCCAGAAACCAGAGAATGGGAGCGAGAGAGATTCCGAGGCGACCTGAAAGAGCATCTCAGCCCTCAGAGAGCACTGTGGAACTGAGAAAGGAGCCCTCGGAACCACGGGCAGCTGGACTGATCCATCGAGTCTTAATTGCTCTCCAAATTTGCTTATTCTTCCTTAGCTCAGAGGGTCTCAGAAACGGTCAAATGCAACCCAAAGGACGGATAAGCCACTTCCCACATGACCCAGCAGCAGTCTTCCCACCCAGTGCAAGGGGAAAAGATCCCTTCTCTCCCACAGCCTTGAAAACCCAGCAAGAAGTGAACCCCAGGGACCTCGAGACAGAGCAGGGAGCAGCTCAATGCTTTCCATCAGTGCCTCAGGAGCTGCCCAGAGGAATCCTATCATGTCCCAGCAATACTGAAAGCTCCTCCCGAGCTGCCCTGTGCAGGTGACGCTCTCCAGGCTCCCTGAGTGTGCTCCTGTGCCCAGCACTTTGTAGGATGACACCGGCATTCCACGACACTGATCCAGGGTTCTGCAGCCCAGAGCAGGACATTGCTCCTAATACTTCCACTGATGGAGAATCCACAGCCTGGCCATGTGACCTAGTCTAATCCTGAGCTTACCACCTCCTTCGTATTTTATTTTTTTCAAACAGACAGATTTCTAAGATACAGCACTCGGTGAGTAACTATTTCTACCTGCAGGCAACCTAAATTTTAACCTTCATCAAGACACCGTATCTGTGTGAGGAACCTCGTTCCTGCCTACCACTTGATTACTTTTCATTCACCCCACAGCTTCTCCATCATTATAAAAAGCCTGTTCCAGGGATAAACAGGAAAGTAGTGAGGGATGGAAACCTGAGCACTGCTCACGATGCCGTCCCTCGTGTGAAAATGCTCAGCCTGGTTTGCAGCTTGGGAATACCAGAGCATCCCTCCCTGAATCCGTGCTGAAATACTGCATCAAAATCCAGGCGGGAGCGCACAGACCTGAAGTGGAGGTGGTTTGAAGTGGCCACATCCCAGCCCGCCAGCCCCTGCTCTCCCCTGACCCCTCCACACCTGCTCATCACCTCCCTCTGACCCCCAAGGCCAGGTTTGGGGTGCTCACTGCAAAATCCTGCTGGGTTTACAACATCTGCCCCTTTAGCCTCGAGTCCAGAGGCTGGCGCAGGACTGAAATCTTTGGTTTGTACTGAAGTTATGTAAATGAAGGCGTCGTCATCCTAAAAAGCTCCCCCAAACCATGCCAGGGAAGAATTGATTAAAAATACCCATATCTGGATGATGCACTCCCCCCACCCTGAACCCTAAATCCAGGGCAGCATCCCTCATCCCTCCTTGCAGGTGGAGTGGGACCCATCATTCCCGCTGCCAGGGAAAAGGGAGTTCACAAGGACAAAAGCCTTGGGAAGAGTCTGAGCTGGCCCTGAACCAGAGGGGCGGAGAGGCACTTCACCCTCCAGACTCCCTGGGGGTCCCAGGACATGTAAACACGTTTTGCTCAACTTGGATCACACGCTTTTCCCTACAAAAGTGTGTCCATTGAAATCTCTCTCTCTGCCACCCTGACCACAGCGACACTCTTGCTCTCACACACCAAAAAAAGATTTGTCAATCTTTTTTTCTTTTTTTTTTTCTTTTTTTTTTTTTTTTAAAAAGGACACATCCAAAGATCTGGATAATAAATTATTTGCGTTTCCTAAGAAACTTTTTTTTTCCTTTTTTTCTTTCCTATTTGCCTTGTTAAGCTGCCTGAAGCCTTTGACAGAAGTTAAGCCTGGATTGTATTCGTCTCTTCAACGCAGAAATGCCAGTAAAGGAGAAGGAAGGGAACCCAAAAAAGAAGGAGGAAAAGGAAAGCCCCCATCCTGACTCGAGAAGCCCTAATTCCTCCCCGTGCCACGAGGAGGAGGAGGAGGAGGAATGCTGTGTAACACTTGAATTGCTTGTAAACGCTGAGGATGGCTCTCTAAGGCTGACAGTGATGCTGGAGAAGCGCCGGCCTCGGCCCCTCCCAGCTCAGGACGGATGTGCCTCCCCCTGCCATCGGGGGAGGACCCTTCCTCACCCCCTGTTTCGTCCTCCCGGCCCCCCAGGCGTGGGGAGCACCATCAGCAGTCCCCCTCCGTGGCCATGACCACCAGCATCTCGCTCTTGCCCATCTCCTCTAAGGCACTGGCCAGGGTGTTGAGGTCGCCGTCGTCCTGGTGCTCGGCTTCCCACAAGTCCAGGAGCACCCCAGTGGGGCTGGCTTTGGTGGCAAAGTAGTTCAGATACCTGAAAGGGAGAAGCAGAAGAGGGTTGGGCTGCTGTGGTGCCCTTTGGAGATGGCAGTGGGGAGGATGCTGGAGCAGCAAACCTGTTTGGAACATGAACTTTGGTGGGAATGCTGTAAACACAAATGCCAAAGCCCTCGAGAACCCATCTGCAATTTTTAGACAGAGCTGGTATTCATACAAAAGCAGTGTAAGCTTTGCTTTGCTGAAATTACCCTTTCTTCCTTTGGTACTGGGTTGAAACCAGGTGGGAATGGCACAGCTATTGTCCCAGATAAATAAGAGCCATTCAAAGTGACGGGAGATGCAGGACTGTGGCACAGATGGATGCCAGAATTGTTTGGGTTGGAAGGGACCTTCAAGATCATCTAGTTCCATGGGCAGGGACACCTTCCATTATCCCAGGGAGCTCCAAGCCCCGTCCAGCCTGGATTTGAACACTTCCAGGGATCCAGGGGCAGCCATGGCTTCTCTGGGCACCCTGTGCCAGGGCTTCACCAACCCCAGAGGGAGAATTCCTTCCCCATATCTCATCTAAACCTCTCTTCTTTTAGTTTAAAATCATATCCAAGGATAGAGATGGATGTAACTATGCAGAGCCATATCCCCATTTATGGATGGACCTATACAGCTGAACACATCCCCACTGGATGTCTACACAGGGAGCACAGAGTGAAGCCTCCCTGCAGGGGGCACAGGAGGGGAAAGCAAAGCCTAGGGAGACCCACCTGTCCATGGAAAGCTTCTGGGCCAGAAGTCTCCAGTCATTCCCCCTGGAGTTGGGAGCATCCAGGCTGTTGCAGATCTTCTGCCGGATGGAGAGGGGGATTTTGAAGGCGTAGGGTCCCACCTGGGTGGTGGTGGTGGTGGTGACACCGCTGTGGTGGGAGCGGAGGGTGTCGGAGGAGCTGCCATGCTGGAAGAGGAAGGACAGGGGGAGACATTGCTGATGATGGCTTACGTTTTATCTTTCATATTTTTCAGATTCTCTACTGCATTAGTATATAACTCTGAACTTCATGTAGAGTGTTAGCAAGTTCTCCTCTCAGTTCAGTTAGACAAAACAATTCCTTTCCAGCCCAAGAACCAAGGACACCGTTGCAGCTTCAGGCCTAAAAAGTATAAACGACAGGGAATTGATGAGAGCAACCTGAGAGGATGAGACTTGATTACCTGAAGCTGTAATTGGACAATTAACCCCAATATGTAGATGGACCAAAACTTGTAAAAGTGTGAATATGTGTGATAGGTCGTCCATCTTGGGTGGAGCCACAGCCAGGCTGTTGTACTGCAGAAGATGTATCCTTTGATGGCCTTTTAATTAATACCTACTTTATTCCTTTAACTCTGTCCAAGCTCTGTTCCAGGTAGCCTCTCAAGGCATCACTGAAATGTCCGAGCATGTCCCTTGCTGCCCTCCGCTCACCTCTCCCAGCGTGACGTGGAGCTGGAAGATCTGCCCTTCCCCTTCCACCTGCCGGACGCAGATCTTGCAGGTGAGCTCGGTGGAGGCCTGGCTGTACCTCTCCAGTGTGAAGGTGCAGTGCAGCGCTCGCTGGCTGCCGCTCCAGATGTGGTAGAACGGGATTTCCTACGGACCACCAAAGCACGGGCTCAGTGAAGGCTCCAGCAGCTCCCGTGGAGATCCCACCTCCTCCAGCCACCCCATCAGGGATGAGATGGGACAGCAGGACCTCACAGAGAGCATCCCACCAAAAAGACCAGAAAACCGGTCCCCTTCCTCCTCTATCCCTTTGGGAGACCACTCAGGACCCAGGCCCAGGACACCCACAGCCCTGTGGTGCCTGGCTGGAGATGGTGCTCCTGGTCTGGAATCCCAGCTGCCCCCATGTCAGCCCCTCACCTGGTATTTGGCCAGCAGTTTGCTCCTCCACAGCGCGTGGGGGATGTCGTGGATGGAGAGGCGCAGGTTGTGGTAGCTGTCCTTGAAGGGCAGGGGCTTGGGCTCTTCCAGCAGGTACCCTCCCAGTGTCCTCTCCAGCTCCAGCACCTCCTGTGGGCAGCAGGACGGGTAGGGTGAGACCCAGGAGAAGGGCAGGGGCTGCTCCTCTGCTCACCTCCACACCCAAAGCCAGGATGGAGCGGGGAGAGGACTTGCCAAGAAGAGCCAGCAGCAGCCTCAAGCCCATGGAGAACAGCTTTTGCCACCCCAACAGACCTTGCCAGCTCATCTCATACACCAGCCCCACCTAAAACTTGAATTTCCTAATGTGAGCATCCATAAATGGCTCCGTACTCCTTGGAGAACACAAAGCTCCAACACAGGGGTCAGGCACTCCCTTGAAGGGTGCCACTCTATCTCATGAGCTTTTAACAACATCCCTTCATCACACCAGCAGCTTTTAGGAGAAAAAGACAAGCCAGGAGCCAGAGCCCTGCCTACATCCCCACCTAGAGGCACCACGTCAATCCCAACAGGATCCACTGGACAAGTCACAGGGAATCAGCCAGCCACAGCACTGGTGGGTCCAGGTAGCCAAAGCATCCAAACTCCAGCTTCCTGTGATGCACTGAATGTTATCTATGCCACAAAACCCTTCCATGGCAGGGAGAGACATGGATCCATGCAGGAATAACAGAATCTATTAAAAACTCGGCCATCAGCAGCCAAACCCCTCGTGCAATGCCTGCAGGAGGGGTCCCAGCAGAAGAGCTACACAACACCCTCCCTGTTTCCTTCGCAGAGGGCGAGGAAGGACAGGCAAAGCACTAAACACCTCATTATTTCACTGTGGTCACTTTGCAGGCAGTTGCATCAGGTTGTCTGCTCCCTGGGGCCAGGCCATCCTGAGAGGCACCAGGCAGCATCCTGCTGCCAGCACAAACAGCTTTGGGAAGGGGACATTTACCTTCAGAGCATCTGGCGTGTCCTCCAAGCAGTAGACCTTGAGGCTGTACTCCAGGGAGGTGCAGACGGTGGGGGCAAAGATGGCCAGCTGGAGCCTCTTGATGGCTGACCTGGAGTAGGACTCTCCCACGAAGACGTAGGTGCCAAGCTGGTCCAGCAAAATGTGGCAGGACTTGGCTTCCAGCTGGCAGTAGCAGGGAGTGTTGATGGTCTCCTCATCCAGGGTCACAACTTCCTGCAGAGACATCAAGATTGAGGGTCAGCAAGTCATCCAAGGGGTTGTGCCCCTCAGGGTGTCTGCTGGCTGCAGGGCCTGCGTTCCCCCCTTACCTCCCAGTTTCCCTGGTGGGACTGTGTTTTCAGCTGGTAGATCCAATCCGAGGAGCTGACGTCGGCGCAGTGGGGAATGGTCAGGACGACCGGGCGGCACAGGAGCAGGCCCGTAGGCCCACAGGTCACTGCCGGGCTCAGCACTGTCTGTGTGCCCTCCGAGGGCAGCCTGGGGAGGGACAGGGGACAGAGGTTGGACAGGGGACTCCGTGGTGGCCAACGAGGAGCGGGCGGCCCGCGGGGTGACTTACAGGGCAGTCTCGGCCTTGTTGAGCACCAGGTACATCTCGTAGAACTTCCCCTGGGGGATGGCCCCATGGGGCACCAGCAGGCTCACCCCTGGAATGGCGCACACAGGTGTCAGTCACAGGCAGAGGGCAGAACGAGGGAGAAACCACCCGCCACCCCAGCCAGAGAGCACGTGGAGAGCAGGGAGCCGGGGCAGCACAGAGAGGAACACCTCCAGATCACAGAAACGTGGAATGCTTTGGGTGGGAAAGGACCTTAAAGATCACCCAGTTCCAGCCCCCCTGCCTTGGGCAGGGACACCTTCCACTATCCCAGGCTGCTCTAAGCCTTGTCCACCTTGGCCTTTAACAGATCCGAGGATGGGGCAGCCACAGCTTCTCTGGGATGTCCCATGGCTGCACTGCTTGCAAGGATGAGCCAGGCCAATGCTTTTTCTTCACTTTAGGAAGGGAAATCCTAATCTTCGGGGTTTTTTGAAAGGCCCTGGCCTTTGGATCAATGGATGATCTCTTCCCTGCATCAATGGCAGGGAAAGACCAAGGCAAGCCCAAGGAGGCTCAGACATCCCAAGCCCCCAGCCTAATGGAATGGCCTAATTTCCATCCTGGGAATGGCTTTCTGCCTTCCTTCCCTGAGCCAGGTTTGGGATAGCAAAAGGCAGCTCACACAGGGACAAGAGCAACTCCTCGATGTTTCAGCAGCCACACAATCCCAGCCTGCGGCTTACCGGTGCCTGGCACGGTGAGCCTTCCCCCCAGGCAGCCGAATGTGCCGCTGGCGCTGTAGCCGTGCTCCCGGGGCAGGCTGAGGAGGTGCTGGGAGCCCAGGCCTTTGCTCCGCACGCTGGCGAAGTGGCCGTCCCTGGCCGTGTCCCCCGGGTAGGTGCCGGCGGCGGGGACCCCCCCCAGCAGGTCGGCGCCGTCGTGCAGCCCCGGCGAGGAGGAGGCGGTGGAGGAGTTGTACACCTTGATCTTGAGGCTGGGCAGGGGGTCCAGCAGGGGGGAGTTGGTCATGGGGATCTTGTCGGAGGAGTCCTGCAGGGCGTACATGGGGCCGCGGTACACGCCCGCACTGGCCGTCAGGTCCGGCTGCATCGAGGGGTGCAGCAGCTGAGGGTTGTCTGCGGGACCAGCAAACACAGGTGGGATGAAGACAGCAGTGGAAACAAGGGCATGGAAAAGTACTGCTTGAGTGGAAGGTGTCCCAGAATGGTTTGGGTTGGATGGGACCGTGAAAACCATCCCATTCCAAACCCCTGCCATGGGGCACCTTCCAGTAGATCAGGCTGCCCTGATTCCCACCATCACCACCTGACCACTTCCATGGAGCATTCAGCCTTCAAAAATCAATATATTCCCTCAGGAAAATGGGACTGGGAGCCCAGTGAGGATCCACCCTCTCCTGTGACTTTCTTTCTGCTTGACCCAAGGCCGGTGAGGACCTCCACAGCTCTTACCGTGCCGGGATGTCTTGAAGTTGACAGGGTGGAACCCTCCGGTCAGAGCGGCCGAGGAGTCCGTGATGTCCGTGTCGAAATCGCGGCGTCTCCTCCGGTACACCACCACCCCCACGGCCATGAGGATCACGATGAAGACGAAAATGGCCACCACCAGCCCGGCGTACAGGGCCACATCGCCCGTGGCCTCCAGCACTGAGAGGGATTAAAGACACAGAGGTGAAAAAAGGAAAAAAAAGCACGTCAAGACCCACCATTGCTCCCCAATCCCACCACTGACTCAGGCATGGGCAGAAAGACGTGCCCTGGGCCTGCTGGAAAGGCTGGCAAGAGGATGGAAGGTGTTTTCTAAGAGCAGGAAGTCAAGAGCAATGCCAGAGAATGAGATGGAGGTGAAGCCCTCAGACCTTTGGAGGACACCTGGCCACAGCTCATGCAAACTTCACCTGAGCACCAAGGGTCCCAGAAACGTGAGGGTTCTGCAGCTCAGGTTCATGAAGCTGTGAGCAACCCTCACATCCTAACAGAGACAACCCTGAGGAGCCCACAGGAGTTTTGGAGTGGGCTTTAGTTGTTCCATCTTCCCACCCTGTCCTTGCCCAGCTGCCAGGGAACCCCTACCATGGATTCAACAGAACAAAACCACTGTAAAAAAAAAAAACCAACAAAAAAAATGGCCATGAAATGAGCACTTACGGTGGCTTTTGGGCTCGTTTAGAATTCTTTTATCTGTTAGGAAAAACAAAGTTAGAAAAGAAAAAGGTGAAGGTGATGATGGGGATGAGATGAAACAGAAAGTGGGAGGTAAGCCAGCCCGGGGAGGAGGTGGGGGAGATCAGCATCATTCCCTGGGACATTCCAAAAGCCAGGTAGAAGCCTGGTGACAAGGACATCCCCGTGCCCAGGCAGCAAAGGGGACAGTGGTGTCACACAGCAGCAGGTGGCAGCATTGGCTACCTTCAGCATGCCTACTCACAGGTAGCGGCACCATTACCATCATTATGGGTTTATTTCCTCAAAAAACCACCTCCAGAACTCTCAGCAGTGACCCAGGCAAGGTGTTCTCATGGTGTGGCTGAGAAACCCCTCCTGTTGCCCTGTCTACCCACAACCAGCTTTATTTCAGCAGAGACCCCAAACCCATGGCGGGGACAACAGGGGCCTCAATGCCAGCGGCACATTTAGATCCCACAAAATCTCCAATATCTCCTCCGCCAGGTAAGAAATAACTCTGGAAGGGGTGTGAATCTGCTTGAAAACACCTTTTTAAAGACATGACTTAAAACTCAGGTGGCAGTGGCTGCTCCATCAGCTTGGAGGCACAGCCAACAAAGCGTGGCCAAATGCCGGAGCGCCACAGCCAGCGGCATCTCCCGTGCCACATCCCCATGCCCGTGGCCACCCTCCCGGGTACTCACTGTGCAGGCAGAGGCCGTCGGTGCAGTTTTTGGAGTCCAGCAGCACCCCGCTGCAGTCCTTGCCGCCGTTGCGGGGCGCGGGGGCCGCGCACTCGCGGCTGCGCCAGTGGGTGCACTCGGTGCTGCACGCTGACCACTTGCTCCACTCCGTCCACGCGCCGTCCACTGCGGGCACCGGACACGGCGGCATCAGTAAAACCTTCCCACTTTGGGGAGTGTTATTCCAGCACTTCTTAAGGACCAGCTTGTTCCAAGCCCCTGCCATGG
>WAAE01026318.1:0-53462 GCA_013400495.1 Nicator chloris
ATATATATATTCATATATATGTGCTTGTGTATATGTTTCAAGGCTTTGCATGATCAGCAGTGTCCTCCTTTGTTCTTTTATAGCAATTGCCACTTTCAGCCACCTCCTTCCTCCCCTTTGCTCTGCAATCGAGGTAACACACTTAGGTTTTTTTTCTACCAGCTAATACAACTGCTCTAATGTAGGCAATTATGTTTACATTTATTATCTGCTCTGTGACTCTTTTGCTTCACTGCCATAGAAAGAGCACTTGGACATTTCCATGGAGGGGAAAAATGCAGGTGAATTAATCTAAAGAATTTCCAGATATTTGTCACTATTTTTTACACATTTACAATATTTTCTTGTGTAATACAACATATAGTTAACATACATTAAGCCAACACCTACTTAGCATACATTACTTTGTTACATTGTGCTTCAACACAAATATTAAAAATTGCCTTCTAGACACATTAGAAGTAACTCTTAAACTTTTTTTACACCCCACTGGTGTCTGAATATCCAATGGTTTCAAACACAGCACTGTACCTATGGCCTGCCAACTTGCAAATTAAAGTGCAGGGTCCTTTTGCTGCACTGTCAGCAGAGGGAAAAGCACACTCCAGGTGCTTAAACAAGCAGTACAAACACTCTGCCCCTCTGGCCCTTGCTCAGGAGCTACAGATTGAGGGCCAAAACCAAACAGCCACGAAAGCTAATTCTGAAAAAATTACTATCCTGGAGCCATAGCTCCATAACCCATATGGGAAAGTGGTTCTAGCTCTGGTTGAGTTTGAATTTGTGCAAATGCAGCTCCAGCCTGTGATCTGAGAAACAACAGAACAGGCCATGGCTTTTAGCTCCTTGTGCCAATTATATTGACAGCCTTATCCAAGGACAGGATGAAAAATAGAACTGTAGGCACCAAAAATAGGCCAAATACTGAATTTGCATGGTGCTCTGTGATTCACAACCTTGATCTTACAAATGGTTTCATGGAATCTTTTTAGTCATTACAATCATACTTCACCATTTTAACTCTCCTAAAATGTGTTGTAAGGGCATGATTTTTCCATTCATGTTGGTGTTAAAGCCCCACCATGTGATTGTTAAAAAAGCCTACTGAACTTCTGAGTCAATGACACAATGTCCTATTTTTTGTGTCATTTTAAGATACTCATACAATTATACACTAACATCAGAAAAAAGGAAAACACAAGTCATAATTGAAGGAGACAACAGTAAGTAGTGATTTAATTTAGCCTTCTAAAGAGCTTATTCCATACTCTAAGATTAGTGAGGATTCACTGCTTCCAAACATACAAACTTTCTTCCTGCTGGGGAATTTTCCAGTGTACCAGAAAGAAAACACCTGTTAGTGATGATCTTATTTTCAAAAAAATTTAAATTTGGGACGACTTTAAATCCTCCTTTTGCTTGCTCTGTATAATTAGGGAATGAAGAGGCAGGAGGCAGACTTAAGAAAGTGGTAGAGCTGCAGGCAATTTCCTTAAGGCCACCCAGTACAAATAGGGAAATGTTAAATAGGTAGGATGCAAAAATAATGAAAATTCTGTAAGGATGATTCTGAAATATAACAATATACATTTATCTTGGGGAGGGATGAATCAGGGCTTGGAAAGTCTGCATGCAGAAATGAGAAGCAGCAAAGGTCCCTGAGCATTAAACAACAGCTTATTTATGTCCTGTTCTCTCACACAATGCATTGAGTTGAAACACCTTAAGAATTTTGATAGCAGCAACTGAACCTGCGAAAGAGTTGGTGATGCTGTGCTGTGCAAGATTGGGCCAGCAGTGAGGACTGCCAGGCCCATGTTGCTGTTAGCTCAGGGAATCTCTAGGCTGAGTTTCATTCATTTCACAACAGAGACGTGTCTGTACAATGCATTGGCTATTTCTGATGAAATCTTTATTCTGAATATATGAATATATCTACAGAAATTATGGACAGAAATGAGAATATAAAGTGCCCAAGTGATGGCCATAATTACACAAAAAAATGTATTATTAAAAAAACCCCAAACAATTCTCTTTATGGACTTGCACCATAGTACTTAAAGAACTTCAGCACAGAAATGCTACTTTCCATATACCTCATCTAAATGGTAGCTATGTCATGCAGAAACCCTCTGCACAGCTATTAGATATTCAGATTCTCCTGTCTATCAAATGGCTACTCCTTGAGTCAACTTCCTTAGTTCAAATACAACTTTGTTCATCTGCAAAACTTGGGCTGCATAGCTAAGTGCTAAGTAGAACTAAAACACAAATAATAATGAGGGGTAAACAAATTCCAAAGTTCACTTCTTGCGTGGCAAAGGGCAGAGTGCTAGGTTAAATCTGACAAATCTCATCCTTAATCCCATTTCTCTCTAACCCACTTATTATTCTACCAAAATTGAAAGAGACAGCATCTGGAATGACATGCTTATCAGAGAGATTATGTAGTGTCTGTGAACCTTGCTGCTGAAGGGTAAAGGTCACCATGGGCTATTATTTGCATAACACATGAGGAAATGAAAAATTAGAGCTTCCTCAACCGCTTTCAAAAACTCTTTTTTTTTTTTTTTTTTGCTGCTATTCATATCTTGATTTAAATGTTTAAACATCCTGCATAAATGGTCATAAGCATCAATCACTATGCAATTAACACCTGTTCTTCAGGTGTTCATTCATAGCTTAGAATGAATTAGAAATGTCAATTAGAAATGCTGTGGTAGTAGTAAGCAACAGTGTTGTCAATAACAATATTTGTAGATTTTACAATACAATGAAGCTGAAGATTTTAATTAACATGGAGATTCCTAAAAAATTGGAAGGGGATCTCTCCCATTTCTCTTATACCTATTAGTGTCTGTCCACCTGGCAAAAGCTCCAAGGAAACACACTGAAAAGCTGAAAAGCTGGAAAACCAAACAGTCTTGAGCAGTGACAGCCTAAAAAAACTATGAAAAAAAAAAAATCTGTTCAACATGACATATAGAAGAAGTTTCAAACCACAATTATACGGCAAGGTTTTCAACCCAAACCTGACTAAAATAGAAGACTGCAGGTAAAGGTGTGGAGAATTGGTAAATGAAAGCTCTGGTGCATATGCAGAGGCACTCGAAACCACAGTCTGGGCAATTTATAGCTGTAAATTGTGGGTCTGTTCTACTCAGTGCCAGCTGGTGCAGGGAGCAGGAAAAGGGATGGCAGCACACTAAGACTTTGACCCTCCTTTTCTACTTCCTTCCTGGACAATTCTGACGATAAATATCAGATTTTAGCTCCAATAGTTGCACATGAGGGCAATCTGCCTGTTCATTTTCCACTGTAGCCTCCATGTTGCCATATTACTGTATTTTCTAAAATCACTGCGTGTCTGCAGGTAGCGCCACAGAAAGCGGGCGATGCTGACACGTGCTGATGAAGCACACGTGGTTTCTGAGCTACAGCACTTACACTGGAGCTCTCAGAGTAATTGCCAATGCCAAGGCTTGTTGAACCATCAGATCCTGTGATCACTTCTGTCTATCTGCACCACCACCCATGAGGCAGTGCAGGTCACAGCAACCTGCCAGGGAATGACAGAGGATGCCCGTGCAAACCAGCAGCGATAAAACCAGGGGAGACTCCAAGTTACTCATTAGCAGCACAAGAGGCAGGAGCAGGGAAAAAACAGAGGAATGTATTTCCTAGCACCAGTAAGAGCAGCAGATACCATTTGTGTTTCTCCATTTCAGAATGGCTCTTAAAATGTTTTCATGTAAAGGCGAGAACATTATTTTCTCACCGCCTTTCCACAGGCTTGTCCTGAGTGCCCCAAGTGAAATAAAATCCCTGCAGGAGTTGCCTTTCTCCCTTCCCACCCCAGCACAAGCAGAACTTCTACCTTCCTGCAATTGTACAGATGTTTTTGTAGCATGAGAGCATATAAATGGTTCAAGGGAGAACGGTGGGGCTGCAGCTGCAGGCAAAAGGACAAGTCAGCTTCTCTTCTGCTTGCTCATAATAAATAAAGGTGGCAAGTGGCTGCAGCCCGTGGAGAAGGGAGGCTGATGGGGTGTGTTTCCTGGAGCTGATGGTAAATGTCTGTCCACACCTATGGCAGCCACAGGCAATGATGGTTCTCATACAGTTACACAAAAGCCCCTTATTTTGTAATAATCAAGTGAGACATGAAGCAAGTAGTGCCATGAGCAAAACAACAAAATAAAAACTGCCATGTTGCCCATGAGCAATGGCTTGGTTTGCTTGAGTGCACACTGCACAAACTTATCTGAACAGACCTTGACCGTTTGATTATTCCAGATTTTTCTGTGTAACATTTTAAACTCCCTGGGCCATGCTGAGACAAACTGTGAGATTGTGTTTTGCAGTCCAGGCCCAACAGAAATGTAAGATGGTCTTGACTATAGAAATAGCCAATTAAAAGGTTGGGGTAATTTTTCTTTTTTAATTAAAGGAAAAAAAATTAGCATGACACAGTAGAGAGTATCATCGTGGGTTTCTTGTGAGAGTGTGGCAAGAGCTATAGAAATGATAAAAAGGCAGGAGGGCTTTATTCTTATCGCTGGGAACAAAAATAAAACCAACAAATAAATAAATTAAAAGGTCCAGAAACCTGTAAGGCCAGTGACATTAATATTAGAGTTGCTCATTGTGACCTAAGTGCATGCAACAGGATGAAGGCACCTTAACATACCCCCAAACATAAAAGTATAACATGCACTGAGGTTTTCCTAATGGTAAGATAGCTTGAGGTGAGAAACTTGTGATCTGAGCCCTACAGATCTTCTTGGTCAGGCTGATTCTCCAGATTTTTCTCATGTTCACCAATTTGCTACAGACCAAACGGTGAGATGATTGTTCACATTTTGAAATCATACAGATACTTCCAAAGAAAAAGGAAATTCAAATAACTGCAATTCACAGTATTGCAAATTATGAATTTGGAGTCATTTGGAGAAGCTGTTTCCAAGCATCTCAAAACCACTCTGCATTCCAGTCATGTAGCCAAGTATACATCTGTCACATGGAAATGAAATAGAGTCACTCCTAATTCTATTGTCTGTGTCTCATGGAAATGTTCAGTTGTGCCACCTCTCTCTTTGCAACTGCACCTGATACATTTTTCTGATATGACAGTGAACCACTGAAAATTGCTCTGAGAATTGTTTTGTCAAACAGTTTGTCAATCATAATGATGGTTTTTCCCCTCCAAAGCTGAGGAAGATTTCAAATGTTTGAAATGGCATGTTTAGAAATTAAATTACATGTACTGAATGTGGTAATTGTAGGACACACATGAAAATAATTTTAGCAATATCCACTTCAGCAATATTTATTAGCCAGATATATTCGATGCAGGCAAGAAATTAACTTTTACAAAAAAAAATTAATAGAAAGCTCCATACAGTGCAAAGCTTTCCTCAAGCAGAGCTTAAATTTCCTTTTTTCTCTGTTACATGAATCAGTTCTTCTCTTATGTCTCTGTCCATGTTTTCTCACCAAGTACACGATTTTGTAGTAGTTCAGAATAAGTATTTCTGTAATTCTTCTTTTCTACTACTTTGTACTACAGCTATTCACTAAGAGGCTGTTCACATTGTCACCCTCTGACAGGTGCTGCCCTCCAGCTGCACAGCAGTTGTCACTCTGTCACCTTCACTCTGCTAACTCGCAAGCTTCAGGTGTCATTGGCTCTTTTGCTTGTTTTTGTTTTAAGAACTGGCCATAATAAATATGTAGAAAATTACATAAATAGAACATATTCAGAAAAAAGTTACAATACAGAAGGGGAGAAAATTATTTTTTTTATTTGATTTGAACTACTGCTTGTCTTAGTAAGATGTTTTTGAACACCTGCTACAGAGCATTTTCCAAGACCCCTTAACACCAAACAATCTGTCCTCTTCTTTCTCTGCTATCTCTATTTACCTGATTTGCCCTACAGCTTGGACTGGAAGTTAGGTACTGATCCTGGATTTGTCAGAGTCTTTCTTATTATTTCTGACTTTCTCATTAATACACAGATAAGTTGAGATGAGAAATAGTCTTTTGTTGAGCTCCCCAGTAAGTTTAAAGGTGCTGTTGGCAGTGCACTGACAGTGTAGGAACTGTTGTCAAAAGGTGCATTTCTTACACCATTTCCTTCCTGACATAGTAAGGACTGACAGTGGAGAGAATTCACTTTGCTTACAAAATTGATTAGTTTGGAAACAATCACTTGTGTAATTAAGATAGGTCAGGCCAAGTTTCTTTATAAATAATTCATCAGGAAACTACTCTATAAAAACCTAGAGAAATGTCACTCCAGGTGCACTCTTTTAAACTATTTCTGTATAAATCAATTAAGGTGCTTTATTTTGACACCCGGTGTCAGTATTTACAAAACTTGGATAGACAAGTCCATCCCTGCAGCATGCATTTGCAAATAACTGTACTCATTAATGTTTAATTAAGACAGAGGAAAACTGTCCTTGATATTTTGCTGCAATTAGTGCTCTCTATACCCCACTGACTTTCCATGATGAATTACTTTTCAAATGCAAAGTGAAGTGATTAAATAAAGCTGAAGATTCTCCAGCCACTGCACATTGCCCACCCTACACTTTTAAGTAGATACAAATTGTGCTGCTCAGCTGCAGCTGATAACTCTTTGGTAAAGCAGTTTTAAAACACCACACTAACTGTCTAAATGGAAAAAAAATTATTTTTTACATTCTTTCCAAACCTAAACCATGGTTTCAAAGTCCTGAAAATCTGCTTGATATGGAACAAATAAAAGTCCAAATTCATACCATATCCTTAAGGACTCAGCTATTTTATTTGATTATGTTTTTATTTTATTTTAAATTTAAATCAATATTCTGTCACTTTTGTGCAATGGTAAACTCAGGGACAATATTCTTATTTTCCTGGTATAACCACCATTAAAAATGCCTCAGCTGTTTGAAAAACTGCATTTTAGTTCCACTATTTGTCATCAGAAATGTTTTTCAGATTGAAATAGGGTAAAATGCCAAGGAAATATTTCAGCTATGAGTTGTGCAATATTTTGCTCCAGATGCCCTGAAAAACAGTCTTTTGAAAAAAAAATCCTTGCCCTGACTGGAGCCCCTGACAAGATACTAAAGTCCTAGGGCAGAAAAAAACCACAGTGGCTAAAACCTTTTCCTCATGCACAGAACCTTGAACTAACTTCCAAAACATTTCCATTTTAATTAAAAAAACCCCAAACCTCTCCTTTTTTTCCTGACTCTAATTAAAATATAATAGATTCTCTCATGACATTTTAACTTTTCTTTTTCCAGACCTAGAGAAAGCTTAGAAATCTGGGGAAAAAAATCACACACAAAACTGGGGACAGAGCAGCTGGAGGGAGGGACCTCTGCCTAAGGCCTGAGGAAAGGAAAATGACAGTGATAAGGGGATACAAGGGATTATTTCAGAAACTGGGCTTAGACTTTGACTGTGCCTTGGGATCAAAGTTCTTTCAGCACAAGGAACACCTAAGCCAAGGTTTTAACTTGGAAGGTTTCCATGTAAGAGGATGGATTGCTCCACAAAAGAGGCCCTGGTGCCTCCCAAGATGTATTGGGAATTATTCTTGGTAACCCCACTGGCTGCAGAGGAAAATGTATACACTGTGTGGATTACACTGTGATTTAAATACACATAAACAAAACTCAAATATGGTGCTGAAAAAGCTTATCTATGTCAGCAAGCTGCTGAGTCAAGGCTGTTTGGACATTTATTTTATGGCCAGACTATATTGGGAATCAAGTAGAGATAGTGATAATTTCATGTCCCAACAATTCTAAGATGTGCTATAGAAATCCTGGAGGGTAAGGACAGCTCTGACTCACAGGTCACCCTTTGTTTGTTGAGGCCATCAGCCAACCCCTCTGCCCTGTGCCACAAACAGAGCCACTGAACCCAAACCAAAGGCCACCAGGGCCCCTCTGTAGATTCCCAACCTCTCTGGGACAGGCTGCCACTGCCATACAAAAAGTGACCTGTCTGTTTTGGCTATAGTACTGCTGAAATACAGGTTTTGCCTCCTGCAATAAGATGGAAAAGCTGTAATATTTAGGTTGGGAACTATGGATTTAAAGAGACCTGATTTAAAGAGCTGCATAAATTCTTTCCTCTAGGATTTATTTGTGTGGTGAGAGCTTGCCTTGGGCAGGGAAGGTCAGAAGGAAACCTTTGATCTGTTTGGGCTATATCTGTATCCTGTCATAGGTTTAATTTGATGTAGGGGCTGTCTCAGGCTTAGGGCCCCTTTACAATGCTGACTTAACAGGAATAAGCCAAATTCCTACACAGCCCACTCCCACATTTGCCTCTTTACCTTTTTTTCTCCCTAATTTACCATTTTACCAAAAAAAACATGCAGGCTACGTCTGTATGTAGCTGAAGTAGTAGAAGAAGGACAGGTCAGACTGATAGGAATTAATAAATAAATTTGAAATGCTGCTGGAGATACGGTAGAAAACAAGTTAACAGGAAAGAACTAGAGTTATGAATAGTGATCTTGTCCAGTATTAACAAGGAACAGCTGATCCTATTTTGCACTTGGGCAGGATGTTTTTCCTCAAATGCCCTCCTAAACCAGAAGTGAGTGCTGTACCACTAAAGCAAAATCTGACTGAAGGCCTTTACCCTGAAATGAACGTACTTTGCATTGCAGAACTCAGGACACCTCTTACATAACACACCAAAACATGTGCTTAGATTTTTTTTTTTTTTTTCCCCTGAGTGCACATTATAGCATAAAGACATTGGTAGGCAGCACTTATTTGCAGGAGAGAGGGATGTCAGATAAATAAAACCCCTCGTGTTTGTCTTTGTGCCCAAAGCAGCAACATGATTTAATCCCAAAGAGTCAGCAAACCAATTTCTTACTCAGTGAGAGCTGGAAATTTCAGCCAATGTGGCAGGGCTCTCTGTATGATCTACCCCATAGCTCATGAGGAGCATATGACTAAAACCCTCTGTCCATTTTCTTATTTCAGCAGCCCACAGTGCCCAGCACATTTTGGTACGAATCTGTGAGGTGCAGGGATTACAAGGAAACAGGGAAATGTTTATCTTATTTTTTGTGCAGCTGCATTGGAGTACTTCTAAGTCATTCTGCAGTACAGTAGAAACATTCCTAAATCTGCTGTGCTAGTGTGAGAACAGCATAAATACCTACACGTGCCACCTACAGCATTAAATATGAGTTTGCTCGTGCTCCTGCTCCCAGGAAAGGGGATCCTTTTCTCTCCTGTCCCACTGTATGCCAGCTCAGCAGCCTCTGCTTTCTGGCTGCCTGAACTTCAGGGCCCCTTAGTGACTTCCTCTGTGACCAGTCTTAAACGGAGAAAGCCAGAAACTTTGCCAGGGCAGGACTTTGAAACTCCACATATAAATGAGAAGTATCTGTTCTTGTGCCTACTTCTAGTCTCTGCTTATACCAATGAAAAGGCTGGTAAATATGATAATGGTAAATTCTGGGGGAGGAGATGCAAATACAAAAATAATAGTTCTGCCATTTTCCCAATATTGAGTCATACAGATATAACTTTCTGGAAGTGTCATTTCTCTGAAGAAATTAATTCATCCATGTAATCTGTTTTAATTTCTCTGCCCCACACGTCTCCTGTTCATCTGTTGTTCTGCCTCCCTTTCCAGAAGAGCAATTCTCATTCTTACTAATTGCTGCTAATGATTCTCACCCCAGGGTACCCCAAAGCGCACATATTGTCCTGATGCTCCACATCACCAATTCTTAAACAAAGCCATTGGATCATTCAGGGGAGAAAGAGAAAACCATGTCTGTGCTGACAAGTCCTTGGCTGTAGTTTTAGGCCGAACATAACTTGGAAAAGTTGAAATATAATAAAACCCTAGGGAAGCCTGTGTGTGGGGAAATCTGACAGACCTTTAACTGCAGCAGCCCTTCTGGATGCCACTTATAATAACAACTCAAAGACCTTGAGCTATCAAGCAGGTTTACTGATGGAGAACTCTTATCAAAGGTCCTGCTGTTAGTTCTGACACATTCACCACACATGGCTGCACATGGGTACACTCACATTCACTCAAGTATACAAGACACGTCTATTCCTGGGCCTCTAGGACTTGGCAATAGTAATGTTTTAATTGCAAAGATGCTGAAGAGTGACTAACACCTGATGGTGAAAGTTTTCTCATCGTAATGGAGCCTTTTCTATGATCTGAAAAGCAAGCTGAAATTATAGTATATAGTTAAATAGTCTCTCCAACAACCCAGTATGGGATAAGGGGCTTGGCAGCCTAGAAATGCTTTTCCCCTCTGATGTAGGTCTTTGCAGTGCTGGGATTAGTTTCCACCTGTGTGTGCAATCGGGTGGGTGCTGAACTCCTAATGAATCACCTCAGACAGCCCTTCAGGGGGAGCCTGAGTTGCTCCCAGCAAATGCAACTGCAGCTCTGCTGCCAAACTCGGGGACAAGCTGAGTCAAGGTACTTTCTTCAAACCCGTAAATTATTAGCAAATGAGCAGCCACTTCAGTGCTACATCAGCATAAAATGCTGCCATTCTTGCTTGGTAGAATGTTTCATTCATTTGAGCAACTGTGAAGGAAAACATCACGTCTGCTGTTGGCATTGACTGTATTGACAGCGTAGTGCACCAAGGGTCAGAGGGGAACAAGTCCAGGCACCAGACAGGCCGTGCAGTCAGTGGAGATCCACTGCTTCAGAGAACAAGCTAGAGCATCCTGAATCACATTTCTGCTTTGAACTGCCCATTAGAAAAGCATCTCTCCACTAATTACATTAATTCATAGTTTATGAAAATAATAATTTAAAGCAAAAAAAAAAAGCAATTACATCAGTATTGAGAGTGATTTACAGGCTCTTAAGAACACAAGCCGTGAGAGCTGTCTGCACAGTTACTGAGTTCTCTCCCACGTCTCATGGAATGTCTTTCCCACGAGCAGCAGACACTTACACACATCACTTGAGAAGCATAGATATAATTGCAGCAAGGAAAAAATAGTCAAAACAAAAAGCCATGAGAATTCCCCTGATTGGAATCAGGAACGAACATTTTCTGAGGTTTTCTACAAATAATTCAGTTCCCCAAATTGGCTAATATACCATGGAGGTCTTTATAGTTTTGATTAGAAATCCACTCAGGCAAGGATTGCAGGAGTTTTCCACCCCCTTATGTATAAAAACAAACATATTTACAGTTTCTTTCTGACCTCATGAACCAAAGTGTTTATGTAAACTGACTATCTCCAGCACAAGACAATGGGTACTAAGTTGGGATACTGTGAACCAAGGTCCACGTTCTATGTTCAGCTCAGGCACTGAACCCTACACAGGCTCTCCAGGTGATTAGGTAAATCATGTTCCAGGTGATTAAGTAAAAACTTTAATAATAACCTGTTGTTTGTATCCAACTCTTTATGGGCACTTTTAGAAAATAATCTCATCAAGAACAGATACTGAATAATTGTTGTCTGGATAAAACACAATGATTGTCACTGGAGAACAAGCCACATTAGAAAAGTCAAGATAAATATTGGCTGTGAACTTCAGAAAAATACCTTCTATTTATTTCCTATAAGTAGGCAGAATTCCCTCTAATAATTCGAAAAAAAAATAGCTATACACCTAGGTTTGCATTTTGTTTAAAATCAGCTATTGCTCCTTTGAATTGTTCAGACCTTTCACTGAATGTACATTTCAAACCATTTATCCTTAAAAGTGCTAAATCACAAAGAATTTATAGAACCTAACAGAGCTGAGGAATACAAGTGGAACTATTATGTTCATGAGTCACATTGCCACCAAACAACTGCAGAGATGGCAAAATGAAAAATAAATTGGCATCAAGTGACAACACAGTTCAAATTCCCATTGTATGGCTGGTGAACCAAGAAATATCTAAGTGCCCTGCCCAGTTTATCTGCAGGTTTTGCTGGGACTGAACAATGAGTGGATATTTCCTGAGTTCCATGTACTTAAAAGAAAGACCTCTTATTTATGAAGCAGCATATCTTGGAAATTTAAGTCTCTCCTCTCCTCTACATATTTCGCTTTTCCTATACCCAAGTTATTTTTAGGGGTTTTCTTACCCCTATTTTTGTTATGTTGAGAAGCAACACCTCAGAGAAAGTGAAGCCTATTCAATTTGATCCTGATGCCTATGACATTTTTGACAAGTTGATTTTTTAACACTCTGAACGAAGCACTTGTTTTGGCTGGTATTTATTTTTATGTTTTCTATTAATAGACTATCTTCCATCTCATTTGTCTTTCAAGATTCTGTGTGTTTGTGGCTTTTTCATGTCTCTCACTGTCAGAAATTCTTTGACTGACACACAGCCACTGTCTAAAAAACAACAGAGTTCTGTCTCAAGGTGTCATGCTTTTCTTCTTACAGAAAATCCACCCAGGGATGTGATCAGCATTTCTTATTTATAGAAGAGTTTTTTGGAACTCATTATTAAAAACTGTATGCATATTTTATGGAGATTTTCCTCGTTGTTCCATTTTGTAACTTCAAGCTGAAACAGGCTGAACTGCTCCAGAAATAAAGTGAACATGAAGGAAATCCTTTCAAATCTTTTCAGTACATTCAAATCCATTAGCCAGAACAGCTCTCACTTGAAAAAAGAATTTAAAATTAAAAAGAACTACTCAGAGAAATACATTGAAACAGTAAGCATCATGATTTCCTCTCTGTAACTCTTATCAGGCCCACAGTCTACATTTCTCTTAGTATGAGATATATTCTATTATTTGTGGTGTTATATGTCAACTATCTTTTGATTATATTTTTGATCATGAGTATTAGGAAGACTTTCTTCTTAAATGCTAGGAGATTTAACAAACAGAAACAAAAAAACCCAAGCACAGACATTTTCTTCAGAAAATTCCTGGTTTTGCACTTGTAAATGAAGTCCTTGAACAAATGGTTTTAGGGCACTGATGTAACTGCTGTGTAGTACTGCACTGACTTCCTTCTGCCTGAGGGTCTCGTGTCATTAGCCTGAGCTCCTCTTTCCCTTTACTAAGAGCTACCACTCAGCTCCTTGCTGCCTTTTTAATTGTGCAGCCTCTTTCTGCAGCTCCCAGGATCTGCTCCAGGCTAATACCCTCAGATAACCGCAGGAGCAATATAGTTCCAATGGGCATCCTTAAAAGTTTTCTTGCACTTCTCAGGAAGTCGTAACCAGCTACTGGTGTTGCTCATTAAAAGTACAAGGAATATCTCCTCATTATGGTTGCAGCTTATCTCTAACATCGAAGAGGTTGAAGGACACTTTGCAAGAAGTCACATTGGATTTAATTGAAATAATAAAATTAATCTTGTTAATGGAAACAAACACAACCTCTGACTTTTCCCTTTGAATTGATTCTTAGTCTATCTCTTGAGGAGAAAAATATGTACATAAATATTTTAACACAAAACTGTCAATTCCATATGTCATGTCCATAGTTATCCTTTGAAGGTATTATAAGTCTTAAAGGGCTTCCTACTCAATCACTGCATGGCTTGTTGCCATTAGTCAGTCTAACATCTCAGCACTGCACAGGGGTGAAATAGTGAGCACCTTCTTCCTTTTATACTTCAAGTTGATTTATTGAATAAACATATACATAATGTTTATTTGACATTGTGAGCAGTCACAATTATCACTGCTCTGCAGTTCAAAATAATCGTCAGCAATGAATAACATCTGAGATCTATTGCATTCCTGTCCCAGGGGACTGTCAGGGACACTGTGTCCAGTCACACACATTGTTTCATTTGGTAGCTACTCACTATTTAAAGCAGATAAAAAATGGCAAGTGCATTTAAGAATGCTGCAGACTCTTTAATCTTGAGACTTTTGTCGTGTATTTGAACAGCTACCCCATTGCAATCCTCCTGTCAAGCCCACAAAGAAGCTGCAATGCAGAACAGACCTGAATGTCTCAGTTACCTGCATGCTGCGAGTAAAACAGCACATCACAGCCTGCAAAGCTAATTCCCATCTTATCCACGCATTTCCTGGGACAAGGAACCATCCTGCACAAAAGGGAACAGACATACTCTCCTCTTTACAAGACTAAGAATGTTAAAAGTGAGAAGCAAAACCTTGAACCTGTATTTTCAGGGGTGGGATCTAATCCAGTTTTTAGACAGCATTTAAAGAAAACCATCTCCATTGCAGCAGAGAGATGCCTCTCAGCCTCAGCATCCTTCAGGTTCCCCAGACTTCTGAATTAGGTGCTAATCAACTCCACTTCCCAGAAGATCAACAGTTTTGAAAGCAAACTGCTTAAGCAGGAGAAAACCACCCCTTCAGGCAAGATATTGGTGGATATGGGCTGTTTGTTTGGTTTTATTGTATTCAAAATCATTAGACAGTGGCCACTGTCTTTGAAGAGGGGATGTCTCTCTCATTCCACATTTCCTAGGAGATGTCACAGCTGTGACAAGGAGGAGTTTATAATGCCACAGTTCGGTGCCTTCATAATTTATTCTCTCTGATTTTATGCTCTTTTAGTCTCCTGCTCAACCATCCACTAACAAGCAGTGATATTAGCCAATAAATCAAAGACATCTGCTTGTCACCGCCAGATGCTTGGTCACATTGCAGCTGATTATGAGACATACAAAAGGACAATTTCATGTCGAGAGCTCTGTGGAGGTGTTCCACTGATATTCTGTTTGATAGGAGATCAGCGTGAGGTGAATGTAGTATAACTCAGTAACTTTTATGCCTCCCAGCAATGGAAAAGTAAGCTGAAATAAAACTGGGAAGTAAATTAGGACCTCACCTTTATGACTATGTCATTTATGATCCTGCATCTATTCTTCCAGTATGCCGGCACAAGTTAGAGTAAAAATAAATGTTTTAATTTGCCCATCTTGCATTGTGCTGGGCACAGAAAAAGCAGCTACTTTAATTTTTACAAAGGGCAGAAGAGGTGTTTAATATCAATTGTTACCAAGCACATCAATTTTTCATGTGGCTGTCTTGTAAGAAAACTAGTCCATTAGCCTTATCAGTCATATGTACAACTAACATGCCCAGTGCAAAGACACTCTGATCTCTCTTCTTCTCTCTAATTTGTTATAACAAATGCCATTAATGATGAGACCCAGGGACTATTCTGCAGAATGGAGACGGTGAGCAAAACTCTTCTGCAGCAGCGTTGCTCTGGCTTTCTTCTCCAACTTAAACTTTATACTCCAATACTACACCACAACACTAACTGACAAAAAATTATGGATTATTCCAATGCGCTGTAAACAAAATCCATAGGAAAACCAGACAATTTGCCAAGTAAAACCCGTGTATTTCTGTATAGGTGGAAACAGATTTAAAACCAAACCCAGCATTTGCTGATTGCTCTCTGAAGAGGAACCCTTCTCCGAACTCTATGAGGCTGCATGGCTTTAAATTCCCGGGTCATCAGCTGAAAGGGATTCAACCAGGTTTGCTCTATGTCACCATGCTTCTTTTTAGTAGTTTAATCAGCATAAAATTTAGTCTTCATAAGTTACCTGTCTTTTCTACAGGCATCTTTGACACACACGACGTGACTGTTACCAGGGTGTCACCATACCAGCGGTTTTTACTCACTCATTCTCATATTTGGAAACATCAGTAGCTTTAAAAAAGGACACATATGAGCACTGATCGGTCAGGTTCAGCTCTACAAGCCTCTCTTGTATTCTGGTTTAATTTCTGCCCCTGCAAAGCCCAGATTTGAATGCCTGAGAATTTCTCTTGCTGAACATGGGTTTAGCCTCAGGCCATCCCAGTTCTGAGCAGTGCAGTCACAAGGACAATGACATCTAGGAGAGAACTTGTCCTGTGATGTTAACACAAGCCCAACCAGCAGCTGGCATTCAGTTAATTGGTACATTAACTACTACACCCTTCAGTGACTAGCAAATGAAAGCATATGAAAGAAGTAGTATTAATTTTTTTTCCAATATTATAATGAATCATGCTTTCACCACAGCTCCAGCCTGAAGAATTTCACAGTGAAATGACAGCCTTATCAGTAGCACACCACGAATCCTCACTATAGCAACACCAGACAAAAAAAATAGTCCATTTGATTTCCTGGACAGAAGTGATTGACATGTGCCTTTTGTTTTAAGAAGCACTTACCTATGGCAGCTTTCATCCTCTCTCATTGCAGATTTACATGTCAAGCCAAATGATCTGCAGAAGAGAAGAGCAAAATTATGCACAGGCATAATATCAGGAAGAAAAAAACCAATGGTGCACTGTTTTATAAAAAATAAAGCAGATAATACAGAAAACTGCCAGGGACCACCTCTAGGTTTGCTAAATCATCTAGTACAGTCTCCAAATATGAGATCTGAGCTATACTGCCCTGCGTTAAGTGGCTGAATTCTTATAGAACTCACCATTAATGACGAGTCTCAAATCTTATCTTTGCATCTAGATTTTCAAAAAGATTTGAGGAGTCTTAGAGAAATATCCAGGGATCATGCTCTATTTCCTATTAGGATCATGCTGTATAGAGCACATAAAAGAATAACTTTCTATTAAAACTCTACTACTTTCATTTTAGAACATGAGAAGCAGACCTCCCACCAAGTATTCCCCAAATGCAGCTCCCCTGGCACATTCCCTTTGAAAAGAGAAAATGCTCCTTTCTACTATTAAATACTAGATTTGCAGCCTCTAAGTTACCCTTGAATTTCCAAATATTTGTAAATATAAGAGTAGAGATATTTAGATGGAAAACTGCAGCTGACAGCTCTTTGCTGATTGGTCCAACATCTACACTCCTTTCTGTTATCTGTCCCTACAGCTACCATAGACAAGCACCTCACTTACACTAAATTCTGTCATTTCAAACATGACCACATCCACCATTCTTTTTGCTTGAAAACGGCTGTCAGAGAAATGTTCAGGAAAAAATTCAGAGTATTAAGCTCAGTCCATAATATAATGTAAGGTTCAAAATAATGGGTTAATTTTTGTGATTGATCAGTTTTGATGTTTAACAGTCACAAAGCAAAAACATGTGGACATAGTGTCTATATAGTAGTGATTAAAGTTGGTAAGATGGAAACAAGTGTAAAAGCACTAATACACAGCACAAGTGCAATAAATATTATATAGATATAAAAAATGGTGGCCTTAAGAATGAAAGGATTAGACACAGAATGGGCTTAAGTATCTGTCAAGTTGTTAGGAAAATGAGAAACTTTATCAAATGTCTTGTTGTTAAAGCCCAAGATGCACACTGCATATGAATTATGTTCTTATGAAACTTGAACTTTTGCATAAGGTGAGGCTGGATGTGAATTCCTCCTTTTACAAACAGTCTCAGACTGTGGAGCGTGATTCCCTGCCATGCCCACAAGAAGACATAGCTGTGGCTGTCCTGGATTGAAACTACTCCTGGCTTTACTAACAAGCAACTCAGGGCACTGAATTGACTGGGGGAGGCAAACTAGAGATACTCCTGAAAGGTGTGGAGTTATTCATGGCTTTCTCAATTACATGAAGACATTAAATATTGGTTTTCCTGAGGGTTCTTGTCAGAGAATATTTTGTGAAACTCCTCTCACTTTTTTTTTGAGTAACCCTTGTCTTCTGAAGACATGCCTTTCAGAATTAACAACTGATGTACGAGTCACTCGCAAAATGTTTATTAAAAACTTGCCTTTGTTCCTCTCAGTATGTCTGACAGTTCCATCAGCAATTTGAGCATAATCTTTCCAAAATAATTATTTTCTACCCATCTGCAGCATTTTTTCAAAAGTACTAGTAGCCTCCTTTGAGTAGAGAGACATACATTATTTTATTTTTATTCTTGTTTGCTGAAATTAAGAGCCTTTTCATAAAGATAAAAGGGCCTTTTGAAAGCTCTAGCTCTCCACATAAAACCTCTAAATATGCTTGCTCATTGGGTACTTGAATAGCTTCCATGAACTCCATGGGACAGCAGATATATTTAAAATCAATCTTTAAAAATGTATGAGTCACTCGGTGAAAAGGACCAACATCAAATGACAACTGTGATAAAGGTCTCTTTTCTCCACCATGGTCTGAGATTTCCATTGCTATGTTGGGTTAAAGAAAATTTGGGGTTTTTTTATAGGAGCTGAAGTATGCTTCAAAGAATCTGCTTTAGCTTTTACAGCAAATTCTGCCATCATTTGTAAGCAGAGCACTTGGAATTAAATATGATCTATTAAGGCAAAGTAGAATCCAGAGTGGGCTATTTTAATTAGCCCTGATATCCTGAACATTAGTCTTTAAGAAGGCAACCACTTGTGCAGATCTCAATTGATCTGTTTATGTTTAAGCATTTGGCCAAGGAGTCTGCAGCAGCAGGATCTGCAAAGGCTGAAGAATTAACCTAAAAGAAGACTTTAAAAGAATTAATTCATCATGAACATGTCCTCCTGCTGCATGGTGGATGAGTGCCAATAATTAGAGACAAAAGATGGGAGTCTGTGACTTTAAAACAGAGACCAAATATGGTTATTGCTAAATAAATCAGAGGAGTTAGGTGATTTAATGGCTTTTTAATGATCCTAATGTTTTCAATTTTAATGAGTCCTTTTACATCAACTTTAATCATTTTAGGAGGCTGAAAAAATGTCTGCATTAGTTGAGTTTTCTGTTCAGCCCCCCACAAGCCATTATGCAGGGGAGGCTAACATGAGTCAGCTTTCATAAGAGGAATCCTAGACAATAACTGCTAACTTTATTTGGGGAAATGATACATTAGCTACCAATACAGTTTGTTGGTTTGGGGGTTTTTTAAAATCAATTTTACTGCAGTGCAAGAATTTGCTGCTGTATACTCATTGCTACTGTGAAATTGAATTAAATCTTTTCAGTATTATGTACTTTTAATGTAAGTTTTTTGAGTATTAAAACCAAATATGAGTTGTTGTATCTTTTAAAGTTCACACATAAAATAATTTCAAATCAGACAAGAATCTTTCAGAGCAAACCATCTACAGTAGTTCAGCAGGATGCCTCTCTCCCCTGCAGCCTTAGGGGTTGGCTCAGAGCCTGTTTTCCCCTCCTGGCTTCCCCTCCAGGGAAGTGTTGCTATGGCAGAGGGTGGAGTGCAGCCTCAGAGCTGGGGACACACAGGACAGAAAGCAGAGAAGAGGAGCCATCCCCAAGCTGCCCAAGCAGTTCATTTCACCACATGCTCACAGGGAGGGTTTAGTGGTGGCAGCTGAAGGCACGAGTGCCCTCCCCTCGGTTACCCCACGTGCTCCTTCCTCCGACCATCCCACAAGGGCTGCTCTCTGTGGCTCAGCAGGAGATTATTGGTACGACATATTATACAATTCCTAATTATATTAACTTTGCCATTGTTTCCTGTATCTTTTCCCTGAGGCAAAAGGAAATTTCAATCCCAGAGAAACTTAATTTCTGGTCTCCAGTAGAGGAAACTCACAGCTATAGTTGAGTCAAACCAGTGACAAAATAAACTATTTCTTCCAAAAGCTCTATTCTGAATCTCTCCTGTACTGAATCATCGCTTAAGGCAAGAGTATGTTTCAGTTAGGGCAATAGCACAACATCAAAATATTATTGGGCTTCCAGTTGAAACACTACGGATATAATTGTCCATTACTGTTACTACTAGTAGTAGCACTGCTTGACTTGCACCTTCTTCACTAGACATATAATAGAAATCAGACCTAAACCAAGTTCAAGTCACAATGGTAAGGAGCAAGGATGCAGTGGGCAAAAAAAGCCCTATCTCACTGTGAGGTATTTCCAGATCTCAAAGTAACCTGTAAAACTGTTATAAAGTCATATTGCCTTGAATATTTTCTTTTGAGGAGAAACAAGGAGGAGAGTAGATACCAGAACAGCTGCCCTAACCCCCTGCCTATGGTTACCTATCAAACAGAGTAGGACGTGAATTTCTATAATGCCAAAACAAATTTGAGGATACAAATATTAGACTCACTGCTTTTCTTTCTGTTGATTTCTGGGTTTGGAGCTTTTAATATTTATGACTTCAAACCTCTGCAGCCATGCTGGCACAGATCTCAAGTGTTCTCTTACTCAAGCCAAGGACTTTGGTTACATGACCCCAAGAATTGCGTATTGCACAATAAAATAACGAATGAGACCTTTTGGGGGTTTTGTTATTGTTAGTAGCAGCAATATTCTCAATCACTCCATGGATGCTCTTCTGCTAAGGAAATACTTGAGAAATTCTTGTCTAATACCTTGTCATGGAGTTTCATTCACTGTGTATCATTCTCTCACATGACATTTTTAAAAAGCCAGAAAAGAATTTTGGTTGCTTCTAACTTGTGTTCACTTACCAAAGCACTGTCAACATCAGTCAAAATGTTAACTAATACAGAAAATATTAAGAAAAAACATTTAAGCCAACTAACACTTAAATGCATACTTGCATACCTCGGAATTGATGTGTTTATCTTTGGGGAATGTTCATGAGCATTACAACACACACACTTTCATCCAGCTGTTAAATTTCAAGTACAGCATATTAAATTCAGTATTAATTGCCTCTAAAATGTAACACCCCTAAAAATGCACTTCTAACTACACTTTGACTCCCACAACCAATTTTGGTGCAGTAATCAAAGCCTAACTTATTGGTAGAAGGAAATAAATAATAACAGCTCTGCATTAGAGCTGTCAGTATCCCAGTGAAGAATTGTAGGCTGAATTAGAGGGAAATCGGTCTAAAAGTTGTCAGCTGGAGGAATCAGTGAGCATGAACTGACAGCCCCTACCAGCCTGACAGGAAGGAAAGGGGCCCAGGGGATGGAAAGGACAGTCCTCAAATGTGTGGAACAGCCACAGGAAGGACTGTGGGCAGAAAATCAATCAGACAGACTTCTGGAATCCTGGGCTTAGCAGGAATACCGAAGAGGCAGGATGAGGGAATACAGCAAGGAGGTTTTTTCAGTGAGAACAGAAAAGAACAGCTCTAACCCGAGCGACAAGGGCTGGGCTGTGAGGAGTGGGGCGAGAGCAGCCCTGTCTGTGTGCTGCCACTGCAGACACGGTTCTCCCAGAACAGACCCTCGGACACAGCAGAGCCCCTGCACAGTGTCACTGCTGCCAGCCCTCTGCTCCTCACCTGAGCCACCACAAACACAAAGCAAAACCAAGTTTCTTACTTTTTTAAGATCTTTGAGGTGAGATGGTTTGGCCCCTAATCAGTTTGTGGTTGAGAAGACACATCAAACATTTAATTGTGGATTTAGAACTGGTCATGAAATTACATTAAAAATTGGAGATAACAATCGACTTCAGGGGCTGTGACAATGCATTTTAATTGTTATGATTTTATTCCAGTAATTGTCTTGAAAAGTAATTGACTTCAATAATTTTTGAATTTATCCATTTCAAGAGTTACTATTTCAAAGAATCTAAACATGCAAAACTTGCTATGTGATTGCATATTGAACTTTAATCCTCTAGTAGGAAAAAAGAAATAAAGCCAAAATAAAGCCAAACAAGAAAACCAGCTAATACCCCACAAACACTGAACCCTCCAGCATGGCCTTACAAAAGAGTTTACACCTTTCACAAGCCAATGTATTTCAAATTAAATAAAGTATAATTATAAAGAAAAATATTTTTATCTATATTGTCAGTTTCTTGAAAAATCATGAGTTTTTAATTAGTATTATCGTTAGATTTTACTCACAGAAATCTCTGGAACCTATACGCTCTTTTCATGTATTTTCAGTTATCCCAGACATGTAATTCCATTGTGAAAATCAGGAAATATCATCTTCATAGTTCTATATTCACCCAAATATCTTCAGTGATTTGATGATATTCACCAAAATCTTTAGACACGTGTGGTATTATTCAAGTGCTATATACACCCTCTTTCTTTTTTGCAGGAAGGAAATACAAATGTCACGTTCCTAAGTTATATGTATAACTATTTGTGTTCATCTAAGTGCTATCTCAGCTGTTGAAACCACAGCCAAATTAAAATAGACAATTTTCCATCTGTTTTTCATACAGTAATATCTCATTTTTGAGAATACAGAACGTATAGGAAGTTAAAAGGTTATTTATGTCACTTAAGTTTGAATATTTGAATACACTCAATCTCTGAAAGAAGGTGATAAACACATTCTGGACAAATGCCTCAAAAAATGAAATGGTGGTGAAGAAACTGGTGAAAGGAAGAAGGGTCATTAGACACAGACCTGAGAAACCAATGCAGTCACTGGCAACTCTGCAAGGAGTTTGTCTAAGGTACTGGAAAGGTGCAGGCTTGTTTTAGCTCTAATTTCCAAATGCACCATCATCTTTTTTACAAGTTCATGAAATCTCAAATCAGCTTTCTTCTTGGAACTGTTTTCTACCAAGACAAGTAATGCCAGGCAAAAAGAAAAACCTAAAGGTGAGGGGCACTTTGATTTAATGTATAATTACACAGGTCTGCTATCTACATGTGCTCAAAGTAGGCATCAGCCGATAAAATGACAGCATCAAAGGTAAAGAGTCAGGTAATGATCTCATTGAACTATTGAACCCAGTTCAGTCATGTACCCAGACACATTAGCACTCTTCCCACAGTGGTTTCTTCTCTATTTGCATGCCATTACACTGTTTAGTTCCATATTCTGTTTCAACATTTATTACTTACAAAATTTCTTTAACCCAAACCACTTGGTTAAGTGCCATAAATTGAACTATTTTTCAGATACACACTGCAGGAGCTACACCAGAAAAAAATACAGAATCATGTCATTCCCAGAGATTTAACCCACCAAATTAGTTTTGAAAGCAATCTCACCTAGGAGTCCAAAATTTACATTCTGTATTTACCAGCATTGACTTAAAATATGTTGTTCTGCAGGAAATCCTGCCTATAAACTCCTTCAGATGAAGTATTCCTGAAAAGGAATGCCAAATGGATACCAGAACAAATTCTATTTTATTTCATTATTTATTTGTACCCAACATTGACCCAGTAAGCACAGGGATGCTTGAAAGGAGGTAGGGACATGTTCAGTAGGCATGGAAGTGAGCTTGCCATTCCAGATGAGAGGATGTGGGGTTCCTTTGATGCGTTCTTACTGATGGGCTCTAAATAGCTTTAAGTGTCTAAATATCTGTAAATAAGTAAAAAGGAAACAGTTAGATCCAAACACAACTCTTGTCACAAGGACACTCGTGTGCTCAGCTCTAGTTTCCAGCCCCAGGAGAGAAACCAGGCAGCTGCAGGTACAGCAGATTTTCCAGTATCCCATTTCAGCACCATGCCATTGCAATACCATTGACCTCGTCCCCGCACACAGCAAGATAAAGCAAGTCCATAAAATGATTTTACTAATGGACCAGCATCTCAAAATCTGTGAAATACAATCACCTCATCAATCACTCACAATCACTATTTTTTATATCCACTGTAAAAGGAAATGAAAGAGTAGATTACCAAACTCTATATCCATCCCTTCCCTATTCTGCCTGGTCCAGCATTACCAGGCCCTGACAAATGGCACAGCAGCAACTCCTGAACCAGTGACACAAGTACAGTGATAAGCCACATAAAATATTCATAACTGGAACTTTAGATGCAGGCAGATGCCCAACAAGAGCATACAAGCTTTGTCAGGAATCACTGAGAGATTGAAAGCACACTTAAAGAATTTATTAAAGCAATCAGAAGAAGCCTCTGTTCAGTCACCATGATTGCAAGGAGTTTATGGCCATGTATTTAATCTCCCTGCTCTGGAATAGATAAGTTATGCTTTCTTGTGATTTGTGCACAAAGAGGTTTTTTCACTCTTTTCCAGCACCATAAAGATCAGAAGTACCATTTCTGCCTTGCTAAGTGAAGCATTAATAGGAATGCCAGCAGCAAGATGGAACATGTAATAAATATGAAAGTTTAACATCATAAAGATTTATATTACACAGAAAATAGTCCTAGATCATGAGATAACATTATTACCTTTTGTTATAGGAAAAAATCATTTGATGACAGGGATTTATTTTTTCCAGCACTATATTCAGGGACACCAGAGTTTAACAAAAAAAATTATGTGAATGTACCAATGTTAAGCAGTTGTCTTAATAGAAATTAACCAAACAGAACACCAGAAGTTGCTAACACACATCAGTTCACCTTTTACAGAGACATGCATTAAAACCAGGTTTTTAGTATTTAAAAAAAAGTGCTTGTTATTAAGGTCAGCTAGCAGGAAAACTTACTGAAGGAGAGAAAAAGCAATTGCTAATTGAAACAAAAGAATAGAAGCAGGCAACTATACCAAAACTTGGGTGTCTACACATACAGAGAGTTTACACTTACCTATATAAACTCTTGCATTATTTCTACATGATGGTTGCTCTATTCTTATTTGACACTGGCCATTATAAGCACTGGGGACCTGAGCTTGTTAACATAACTAAAAAATGGAAGAATACACTTTTTTCTCTCATTTTGACTTACTGCCTACATCTTATAGTTTGCATTGACCTTTCCTTAAGGAAGCCTTAGAAACATCAGCCACGCTCTGGAGCCATTCAAAATATTTCACATGCAGAACAGACCTGACAGACCTTGGCTTCCCCGCTGAGTTTGCAGGAACTATTGAAACACTCTTCCTTATTTTGGATCATTTTTCTCTTCAACAAAATCAGTGTTCATATAAGCAGTTTTAAAGAGTTTTCTGAGAGAGGACAAAAAAAGCATTGCTTCATCGTAAATGAAACTACACGGAATGCAGGATTTGTTACAGGAACTAGACTGTTATCTTTTGTTTTTTCTTAATCTGGCAGAGGCTCTGTTTCCCACTGTCAGTGGATGTCTTTAACAAAAATTTCCTTCTTTTTTGTTTAGAAATGTGCACGTGACTCTTGCACACTTAACATAAAAGAAGGGTCCTCCTCAGTTGTGGAAGAACATTGAGATACTCAAATATGCTGATGTTTTTATCCACTGGTTTTGCCCAGAACAATGGCACAAAAAATAAATTCAAATGCTTAGGCATAGTCTGGGGACTTTTCCTTCATCTCACACACTTCATTTCAATTTAAATTTAATCTACTTAGATCACATGAGTTGCCCATAGTGAACTCAACATTTGTCTTCCACTCTTTGCTACACCTTTGTTATAACTCAAAGGAAGAAAGGTCTGGTGGTGTGATCAAAGGAGGGTCACATACACACTGAATTGGGCACTTATCCAAAATCAGTTCTTACACAGAAACTATGAAGATTTTACATTAGGTGTAAACACTTCCATATAGAGTAATTCCAAATATTTTATTACAAACACTCTATACCAACTGTAAGAACAGTAACAAGACTGAAACTTCCCCAGGTATTTAACATCATAAGAAGATCAAAGCAACTCTTCTAAAAAACTTAAAGAACATAATCATTACCTTTGTCCTACTGCACTTACATTCATGCTTCTTTATCCACACTAAAATTCAGATTGCTAAAATATTTTGCAACATAGCACATTTGTTCCCTGACAAACCATAAGAAATAAGAATTCTTTCTTTCTCTGCTGATCCCGAGATTTTAGTGTGTTCAATACATGCTATGCACACAATAATATATGCATAACCATTTCCTAGTCAGAAACAAAATCATCTCTCTCCTACCCACGTCTATTCTCTTGTAGAACAGAAAGGTCTTAAAGAAAAATCATCATCTTAGCAATCAAGACAGCATTTACTTTACATTCTGCTCCAACAGAAACAGAATGCACAGTGCACCAAGAGGAAAATGGAGACATGAAATGATGGTTTGGGAAAGCTTATGAATCTGTTACTGCTATGCAAATATCCCTGGGTTCTAATAATGCAGTGCAGATCTGTTGTTTTAGTTTGTCTGGAATTCAAACCCCACAATTTTGTTCTAAACTTCCAAACTGAATAAAACAACTTTAAAGAGCAGGTCAGACACAGTCCAAGAATTTCACAGCTTCCTCCTCAAAGTAAAAATTAATCACAATTTGCAAAACTTGTTGTGTATGAAAATATATGTAGCTGCTCTTCAGAGTTCTCGCATGAACAAAATCCACTTTCACCTACCCATCTTTTAACAACAGATGTACAAGTAAAACCCCAGTCACTTCTGGGCAATTCCTAGTGAATCCATAACTGTCCATCACCCAGTGAACTTAGAGACTTTGTAAGAAGTTGTAGGGATTAAACTGTCTTAGAGAATATTTTACAGGTTCAGAAAAACCTCAGCCTCTTTTATGTTTTAACTGTAGCCTACATTAAAAGGTTTTATTTCAAATCAGAACTCCATATCTAACAGAGAAATTGTTATATGAAGACAAATTTTCATGTTAAATGAATAATAAATTATAGGTTATGTGTCTCTTTGATTTTAGAGGATGCATAATTTACAACAATAAATAATTAACATATCAAACGATTCTAATTTAACTGATGCCTTCAGCACCAGCACAGCCAAAGTACAAAACATTCTCTTTGGTGCTTATAATCCATATTTGTGGTGGAGATGAGTAGTTATATACAAGTAGTTATTATCTTTTCCAATACGTAATTTTTGCTTATCACATAAAAGTATTAATAAATATCAGAAAGTTCAATTTCTGACATATGATCTGTAAGCATACTGCATCAGAGGGAAAACAGCAAGCATAATGAGCAGTGTGCTGTTATAAACAGCATTTCAGCCAGAAATACTTAATGCAAGCTTTATTTTTAAGTGGTGTTAAGCTTTTCACTGGGTGCATTTAAAGGCGGCTTATAAATGGAGCAAAAAATCATTGTCATAGAAAATACCTCATCTCTAGAGAAAAGAAAAACAGTGTTATTTCTCTTTGGAAAAATAGGCGTTAAATTTATTTTTGATACTTGTGTTCTTTAATTAGGATAAGATCTATGCCTTCATCAAAATTCTTTGTAGCAGACAAGACCAACAATGACCTAAAAGCAAGTTTTTTCCTCACTATTCCATAACTGAACAGGTAATTCAAGCAAAGTACAGGCAAGTAATTCCAGTTACTCAAGTAGTGCTGCTCCAAAATGGGTGATACAGACATTTCTGGAGGGTAGCCTGGCTGGAGCAGAGCTGCTGAGATAAACCTCTGCAAAACCCACACCTCAGAGCTTCCCAAGGAAAGCCAGGGCAGCCCTGCCTGGTGAGCACCACAGGGGCCATAGAGCAAGGCCTGAGCCCACATCACCCCTGGAACAGCTGGACTGAGGACACACCTGGGCCTTCCAGAACAGCTCCCCCCTTGTCCGTGAGAGCATCCACGGCTTCACTCCCAGCACACACAAAGGAAATGTTTTGTCCTCAAACACCAGAACCAGGTCATCATCCTGCAGCTGGGCACTTGTGACTGCCTCTTATGGTTGGACAGAGGGTCATTTTTAACAGGCTGAGCCTATTGCCAGGTTTATAACCAAACCCAGCAACAAACCAGTTGCTCATAGATTTGGTGGGGATGCAATGGAACTCTCATGCTTTCTTCCTCTGAGAGGGCCAGGGCACATCTCCCTCAGCTGGGCCGTCCTGGGGGAAGCCTGTGCCATCACCCTGTCCCCGTCACCCATCTGCTCCTGCACACAGGCAGGGACTCAGGCACCCACAGCACCACTGCTCACCCAACTCCCCACACCCTGCTGTTTAAAGAGGACACTTGCCCAGAGTGTGAGCTAAGCAGGAGATGGAGCCTGCAGCCCAGAGCAGCCTCCTGCCCCCTCTGCTCTGTCACCTCTTGCTGCAGACTTGAGAACTTCTCCACCAATATCCATCAAGAGCAAAGGAACCTGCATTCTTCATCATATACAGAGGAAGGCGTGACTGAATAGAGTCCTGCATTTCTCAAAGTGCTTGATGTTGAATATCAGCTGCTGTGAGGTCACAGAAGAGTAAAAATTGTGCAAAAAATTGGAAAGAAAAATCTACTGTAGTATATGTTAAATATGTATGTACATACATGCACAATTTGTGAAAAGTATTTGCATTGGAATTCAGAAAGCTGTCTAATAAAAACATTTGATTCTTTTTCTTAGACTAAGTGTTGTGTTTGGAACAAAAAGTGCTGTTCAGCTGCAAATGGCAGCCAAGCACCTCAGTTTGGGCTGAGAAAAGAGAAATCAAACTAGCATGCAATTATAAAAGACAGGTATAATTTGCACGCCCAGAAAAATACATAAAAAGTTTTATGTTGATGTCAATGGAACAAAGGTTTCATCAAGAGTGTTTGCATGGAGAGACCCTTAATTACAGCCATGATAAGGAAAGCAGCTCTGCAGTCCAGTTGTAATCACATGAAGCCTTATGGAATACAGCTTTAAGAAGGAAAGCTAAAAGGCTGTGGCCTAACAGAAATTAGTAGGTATTTATCTAACCTCTAACATACAAGGTTTGTTAGTTACATGATTGAAGATCACCAGAGAGCAATGTTAAATTGTCTAAAATCGGCTCCAGAATTACAACTTGTTTTCTCCTTTAAGCACACATTACTCCTGACTTTACTACATATGTATAAAAAGACAGAAAGTTAGCACCAGTATAGCAGGAAAAACAATTAATGAGTCAATTCCTATGCAAATATTTCAATAAATCAAAAGGGACTTAAATCCCAGTGTGGTCATTTCTGCAGTCACCTACACCTGCACATTTGATTCCTATATAAGAATAAGGGGTCATTAAGCACTTTGTATCTGTATAACCACACATATACACTAATTATGCAGTTACTTTATCCCAGGTCTAATGACTGAGCAGCACCTGGCTGACAGGCTCAGGCAGCAACACAATTTGGCCTTGTAGTACAAAGGATTAATCAGGATATAAACTGCCCCCAGGCCCTGACAGGAGTCCTGAGAAGTCTGAAAACACGTTCTACCAGTGCTGTCACCAGCCTTCAGAGCAAGCTGAAGAGCAGGGTGTGTCTGTGGACCACCCACAATGCAGACATGAGGACATCACACATTGTTCAATAAGGTGTTGTTGGTTTGGGGTTGTTTAATGACCTGTGGTTTGGTACAATTCCCTTTGTCTGAATGGAATGAGTTTTACATGCCCAAGATCTCAGCAATGAAGCTGCAGGGCTATTCCAGTGAGTTTCCCTTGCTGGAATGACAGCTCAGAGCACTCAGCTTGCCCTTTATCTTTGAAGATTCTTATTTGTCTACCATTTCACAGCAAGCAGTTCTGATGAATAGTGCAATTAGCCTTTCCATTATTAAAACAATTAATTGCAAAAATTAAAGACATGACAAGGGCTAAATACTAATGCATAAATTATCAGGTTCAGGAATTGTAATTATTAATCTGTGTACTGCTAATTGTGAAATAAACAAAGAGGACAAATTGTAATCAGAAGTCAGTGCTGGAATTGATGGTCATTTGTTTTTCCTGTAAAAACAGAAATGCACCATTTTGCTCTTGACATACAGAATTAATCATAGCAAGCCTTAAACTAGAGTACTTTTTTCTGTTGTGAATGATGTAGGATCCAAAAATATCAGAAGTTTTGTTTTGTTTTTACAGCAATGTGAGATTACATCAAAGAAATTTACATGTCAGTATAAAAATATCTGCCTAAACTACTCCTCCAGTGAATCTTCACTAGGCTTTCATTTCATGTAGATAAAATTTGACTAAGTATTGTGGAATTCTTGTAACAATGTAATATTACAATGTTGCAAGATACAATATTAAAAAAAAAAACAAAACCCACTGATCAGACACATGGCCATAGAACCCTTGTGGATTAATAGCAACACCGAAGTATTTCACTCATGGGAGGAGTAGCTGCCTCACTAACATGGGCACAGCTGTGCTGCTGAAGGCTGTGCTTTTTGGGGAAGCAACACAGACAGACCTAGAAATTAATGATTTTTTTTCAAGAATTTTTTTTTCCCCTATGGAAAATGTCAACATTTCAAGAGTTTCATAATCTTTCACCTTAAAGACACTCGGGGATATAGCTACAAGGATTAATTTTGTCCCATTGCTTTGTGCCAGAAATAATGAAAAGAACATCCAAGTTTAATCATCTGTTTACTGCCCTCAAGCAGTCCTCCTTTCTCCTAGGCCTCCTTCTCCCCCCATTCCCACTGGAAGTACACTTTTCCTTAGAGCAGGACCACCTTCGAGTCATTGCTTTAAAAGCTGTGATGTTGCCACAGCAGGATTCAAACACTGAGCCATGGTCTGATGAGATAAGTGATGTTGGGGCACCTACTGCTGTCACTGTAGCCCGACAGAGCTCCTTCCTTCCTTCCTTTCATACTGCTTTTAACAATATTTAACAAGTTTCCAATGGTTTCATCAATTAAAACAAACAAACAATCAAAATCAAAGAAATCAACAACAAAAACAACCCCAACCAAAACAAACCCCCCTCCACAGAACTCCATCATGTAAAGGCACAATTATAAAACACCAGCTAAGTTAGCAGTCCCTATAAAATATCTATGCAGTACCTGATGCAGGAATGTTTTGATTGGGAGATCTATGAAATCCAGAAGTTGGATAATGATGGTGTTAAAACCCACAGTGCCAGAGACCTTTAGTACTAGAGAGAAAGCTTCAAAGAACAGTCAATGTGCTGAAGGAAGGACATTTTTCTCAGAGAAGGACATCATCCCCTCACAGCTCTGGAAAGAAAAGCAGACTTTTTCCCTTGAAACCAGGTCCCACTTCACATAACATTTATTTTTGCAAGTCACCTTTGGTCCCACACACACCTCCAGTGTCAGTGACCGGATTACTTGTACTTCTCTGAAACCATGCCACCCACATAGGAAAAAAGTGGGAGAAATTCCTGAAGAGCTGTCAGGCAATTATCAGCTGGCTCACACTTGGCCTTGCAGCTGGCCAGCTGACTCCAGAAACTCATGCCCTGATAGTGCTGTGGCATGACTAAATGATGAGTTTATAACTTAATTTACTGTCAGTTTCAAACCAAAAAACAGCTTTAGATATCTGATAGTTCATTGAATTTTTCAGCAAGTGCCTTGTTAAACAAGTACCGTGGTTTGGCAGCAATACATTGATGAGAAAACTACTCAAATAATCAGTCTCTTATTAAGTGTCAGGGCATAGGGGGCCATGGGCAGGATCTCCAGAACCACTCAGCCCTTGGTAAGGCAGCACAACTACAGTCAAAATAACAAGAAAAATCAAGACATCCTTTTACAGTGCAGTGTATGGGACCAGGAAACGGCATTATTTTTATAATCACTTTTTCACATGGATGATATCACATTAATTGATAATAAATTCTTAATTAGCAAACCAAAGTTCTGGCAAATCCTCTTTCATATCTTCTCATTCTTTTGATTTCTTTGTTGTCTGTACACTGTTACAAAATTGACATTTTTTCATGCCAAGGATACAGCTAAAAAGGGCAATGGTACAGTACACATTCTGAAAACAGCTATATCACTCATAACGAGGTACAGCTTAGGCATATTCCCAGAGTTAATTATAAATGTTTGTGCTTGAATGTCAATGTAGGAAAACATAATCTTGTTACAATATAAAAAGTTATTATATAATGGCCTTTCCTAAAATACAGTTTACTAGAGCATAGCAGGTGGCAGACAGAAGGCTGAAAACTGTAACAAGCAATTACATTACAGAATTTTTTCCCTGCAGTTTCATTAGCTAAATTTTGTCCTATTTTAATCTGATCTTTTTAATAATGTGTCAGGACTGACACTTCAGTGGACATGGAACTCTGAATGGTCATGGTTGAATAAATGCATCTATTTAATTTTTCTCTTCAACTAGCCTTAAAAATTAATTTATCTGATTGCTCAGGCTATTATATAAAATTTGTTGGATTTTGTGTATTACTAATAGGCACCTTCCTTGTATTTTTGCTCTCTATTGCCTAGATGAGGTTTTTCTAGTTCTTGCTGATGGCTGATTAAAGAAATAATAAAACAATGACAAAAGTCAATTCTGCAAAGTTCCCATAAGGCTTCAAACAGATCTGGAGTTAAGGAGAAGGAAAGCATCGGAATGGTTTTTCAAACACAGTCTTGGGGTACAGTATTATTTTAACAGTTCATTTCACTTCCACACCACAGACCCACATATTCAGCAGTGTTGCCAGGCCAAGAAAGCTGCTTTAAGCATATCCAGCAATCAAAGGAGCACAGCTTATCACATCATTACTCTTCAGGTGTGCTCAGGCAAATAGATGAGCTTACTATCAAATCATAACATAAGAACTACTACATAAAATAGGTCAATTCCAAAATATCTTCATGAATATATCTTAAAGCTTTTTCAGTGCTTGGTGAGGGTTATAGAGAGAACTATGAAAAAAAATCAATTATATGAAGCATCTCTCAATTGTTTTCACTTTTTTTTTTTAATTTTTGAACTATTTTTTCAATTTCATAAATCCTGTATGTATCTTGCTTCCAAAGATAATTTTCAGATGATCAAAATGGTTAAATTTTTGATAGGGAAATCGAACTTCTGAAAGATCTGTCTAATTTTTGGTGAAATACTAAGGCATTTATAAAGGCTGATTTTAATCCCAAGTAAATCCAGATTAGCTATGATGAAGAGAATGAAATTACAGTATTACATGAACGAATGGTGAGAACTGACCTTTTTTTACAGACTTTTCTAAAGAAATATTGCCATTCCTGGGGGACTTAGAACCTTAACTATTAGGGGTTGCAGCAGTCAAGAGAATCAGTCAGTAGAGGAAAAGAATCAAAACAATGTCACAAGATGAGGCCTTGCTTAATTTGGAAAAAACATCCACCCGTCACCTTTTACACTTGAGATGCAAAATATTTCCCTGGCATTGAAGCTTTGTGCATGCCCTTGGTTTCATGCAAGTTTGGACAGAATTATCAGTGAACTATTTCGTTTGTACCTCCCAAGATACACTAACCCAAGGAGTTCAAATATGCAACAGTTTTGGATCCGTGCATTAATTGCACTGTTCTCACGTGACGACGTTACTGGACACGTTAAACCCAAGCTTGCCCTGGATGCTGGTGGTGCCCCCTTGGGAGCTGTGCAGTTTAGTAAGTGCAGCTCACTGGGCAGAAGTGATCTAAATAAGAAATATATTACAGTACATTTACTGCAGCTACTCCACAATTTTTCCTTTACATTCCAAAAGTGGATCAGTTCCCCTGAGCTGTACAAGTTATAGATAAGAATGGACTAAAACTTGCAGATTTCTCTATTGAGTATAATGCTTTTCATACAACTAAGCCTTGCCTAGAGCCTTCAGTCACTTCAGACTTGCCCAAAACTCAAGTAAATTATGAGATTGAAGAGATTACAACTGTCATCTTCATCTTTTACTCTGGTAAAAGATTCATTCCAAATCTCAGTTATCTGTGCATACAGTTCAATGCTATATTGTCCTGCCACCTACTAATCAAAATTTGGGAAAAAGATGAATGTCCCAAAGTCAAACATATATTTCTCTCCTATCGCACAGTTTGTTCCAGTTAAGGAGCTGATGCCACTATAAAAACTTCAGTTTTTAAGGGGATACTAAAATGATCTATAAAATTTCGCTCTGGAACGAAATTTACTGGGCAAGGTTATTAGGTCAGAAATCTTTTCTTCAGCTTCAAATGGTATGATTCAAAATTAAACAAATGGACTTCTGGAGCTGACATTTCAAAAAGTTCTTTGTACCCTAACTTCTGTGGAAAACTTGGAATTCCATTTTTTTAATTTCCCATCTTGACAATTCAACTTCATCACTCAATCATTTCTGTGCTCATTCTTAACACGGTAATTAAGACTGCATGAAGATGAGTGAGAATGAAAACCAAGAACAAAATCCCACTCGCTTCACTGCCTCCTTTCCCTTCCCTAGGCCTCTCTTGCAGATCCCTGCTCTTCCCATGCCTTTTTCATGCTCTCCCACTGGGTCAGGAGGCTCTTCTCCACTGTGCATTCAAATGACTCAAACTTCTTCTGAGTCCCTGCTACAAGAACAGAGAGCTTGTGGAGCAGCAGCTACAGCCTGCATCAATCCCACACTGCTTCCTCCTTGGGAAAGGAAAGCAAAGGATAAATCCCCAGCTCTCACCCCTGTAGGCAAGGTGACACTGCAAAGTCCCACCTGCCAGGACAGAGGGGAAGAGGTCCCCATCCCAAGAGGAAACTTGTCACCCTGACAGCTCTTGGTGACATTACAGCAGACCAAGGAGGAAAGAATGAATGTCTTCCTCTCCTATAGCTGTGAAAATTATTCTGGGTTATGGGGGGCTTTGTTTTAGAATCAAAATTTTAAAACGGCAATAACTCTTCCTCTGAAATTTTCTAAAACCTCCATTGCCCTGGCAACGTCTGCTGAGAGCACTTGGAAAAGAGACCTACATCAGAATTGCACTTCTGATAGCTGATGTACTTGCCAACTTTGAAAAGCCACCTGAGTAATGAACTGTTGCTTTCTAATTGATGCCTTCTGTTTCCCTCACTTCCATTCATTTTCCTCCCTGTAGAAAACCAAGAACATTTTTATGCCCTTTTTTCACCTTAAGTTCTTTTCTGAATAATGGAAAATATTTTCAACACTTGAAAGGGTTGTTTTGTTGGTTTTCTTTTTTAATTAAACTAAGGAGGTGACTAGAGCTCATGGACGTTTGATATTGCAACACTTATTCTAGTCTGACCTACCAATAAATACAGCAACGAAACATGAAAAAAATCAAAACAGTACAGGTTTGTCCTCTTCCACTTGTTTTTCCTATCCTTAAATTGTAGAAAACAGACTGTTCATACAGCATGCTTTGGAAAAATAAACTTCTCACATATTACCAATCCGATTCATTCTCAAAGTTAACATCTGTATTAAAAACAAAGGAAAAGTTAAAGTTGGAAGAAGAAATTAATTACAAAGCCTCATTTGATGGTAGGCTTTCATGAAGGCAAGGTCAACTTTCAGCTATCCTTTTCAACATATTAGGCTCAATTCCATTTTCCAAATATGTTATCAATATGATAATTCCACACTTTCCCATCTGTAGACAGTCCAGTCTTCATAAAGGTGGCATTATTACTACAAATACACTGAGGGGAAACTATTTCAATTACCAGGAGACTATGCAGCTCCAAGTCTATTTATTTCAATTTATTCAACTGTCTTGATATATGCGTGCATAGAACTTTTATAAAGAATGAATAAATTCACCTTGAAATTGGACCAATTGACTTTGGCTGGGCTGGGCTGTGCAATGGAATCAGAATCACTTTTGAAATAAGCCCTGACAACGCTGATCAAAACGAAGTGGCTACTCATTTATTAAAGTGACAGCTCAGCAATGGTTTCAAGCACGGGGCTGACGTGGCCTGGGGTGTCAGCCATGGCCCGGGGTGATGGCTGTGCCTAAAAGCTTTGGAGCCAGTTGTGCTCTCTGAAGCTGCATCTGACGGAAATCTGACATTTCCTAGGGCTCCTGCACCTGCCTGGATGTCAAGCAGCTGGTGTGAGCACTGTCACCCGTTTCAGATTGTTATTCCACGAGTGACAAGTTTGCCCTGAGACTACATGCATGAAATTGATCCTTTTTCTCTTTGTTATGAGCAATCTGGTCAGGGAGAGAGCATATTGGGTTAGACACGTGCACAAAATGCCCAACTCCCTAATTTTACAAACTCATTAACTTAACAACCGCTGAAACGAAGCATCACCAGAAATGCAATTCAAAACATATTTGAAAGTTTCGGCCTTAGAACTTAAGTTTGTAGAATTTATAAAGTGATGGGTTTAGTGGTATTCTCCTTTGAATGTTCAAGTCCAGGATTGCTATAGCAACCCACATCCTGCTTTAAAATCAATAGCAATTCAGGCAAGAGAAGCTGTTAAACTAGTGTAACAGGTAGGAATGTGCCTCCTCAGTCATCCTAGGCCTTGCTACAATGGAAGTTAAAGTAGAATCACAAACTTTCTATGATTTTGGAAAACAAGGAAAGGTATGAGGGGGATGAATATCAGTGAATTTGGATTTGAGGAAGAGCTTAGCTGAAAGCAGCAGAGCTCATAAGCAACTGAAACAAAGACTCCAGATTGTGCTCTTTGAGCTTTTGCAAAGAACAGAATTGAGTTTGAGTGACTCTGTGCTTTCCTGAAAAGTCAGTATTAGCTTTGCTCTTATGCATGAGAAATCTTCTAAAATGCAGCCACAAAGGTGCTCCTCCATTGAGTCCCTTTGAAAGGAAAACCCACAGCAGAACCAGCGTGACCTCATGCAAGTTTCACTGTGCTGTTCACTATGAGCCAAAGGTGGTGTTGGCACTAATTTATAATGTCCATTCAAAGCCATTGTTAAATGGTTCTAAAATTGATGTAATCCAGTGAGAAAATTTCATCTGATAACCAGCTATTAGCAAATGTATCTTCCAGTAACGACAGAGTAAAATAAGGAATTTGGTTTTGGAACATATACCACTTCATCTTTGTGAAAGTGCATGTTAGGCCTGATACTGTCATCTGGAATGCACTCAGCACTGTGAGTCTGTAACCCTTTGTGGTTCTAAGCTGGCTATCTGGTGACTCCAGACATAAGCTGACTGGCAGTTTTACAAAGGCTCTTCTGTCTGGACATCTCAAAGACTGACACATTCCAAAATAAATCTCAAATAGTAGAGGGGAAAAGTCGGAAATATAAGCAAGCTTTGTTTTGTTCTAATTCCTAGAACTTTCTGTTTTCTACAAATATTTATAGTAAACTGTAAGTATTCATCATTTTCAGAGTAAACATCACAATAGGAAAACACATCTCTGTGTGTACCCCTCAAAAGGTGATGATAAGAAGTGTTTATTTCCTTGTAACCAGGAAGCTGATTTTCAGAAGTTTTAATGCATGTCTGTGCAGGAATGAATACTAATTCCCAGACACTTGTAGGCATTTGCACAAGTGTATCAAATAATGAGAAAAAATGAAGAACCTCTTAGAATATATATTAATATTTTGTATTACTCAACGTATTGACACAGCAAGATAAAATTACAATATGTGCCTACCTTCCTGACAGCTATGAAGCTGAATGAACCATCAAGCAGTCCAGTGTAACTATTGCAGAAGCTCTCTACTATCAAGAAAAGTCGTTTGCATTTAGGGAAAAGGTGAAGGAAAGTTGGCTAGTAGTAGTACATCAAGAAATAGGTAAAAACCTAAGAAAAGCAAAGAAAGATCCACAACATCAAAGGTGCAGATTGAATCAGACAGTACTTTTTGATTATTCCAACCTCTCTTTTTTTTATTACTCTTGCCATACATTAAGCTTTTGGAACTGAGTCCAGCAAACAACTAGTTCTCCTTTTAAGATGCACTCTGTGATGTGAAAATCCTTTACTGTATTTATGCTATATTTATAGGTGGTAGAGTCTCCCTTCCAAAGTAGTCTCCTGAATGCAAATATTTAAGTTGTCCTGTTTCAGATTATTGTGTATTATAATAGTTAAATCATTTTCTTAGGCTATTAAATATTCAGTCTGGTTTGGAATTAACTTTTCCTGCAATTTGCATCTTGGCATTGGAAGTTTCTATTGCCCTGACTTTATTCATCCCATCAATCCTAAATTTAACAGCAGCGGGGAAATAACACTTTGTTGTTTTTATTGATAATAAATAATTTTACTTGAGCCTTTCTGGGAAACTGTCCAGGAATTGCATCTGTGTTAAGTTATAAGATTTCCACAGATAGTGGGAGAAAAAGTTCATTATCATTTTTGACCCTTGCTGAAAACAGTTTCTTCAGTGTTATTAGGTGTTCCTGTTTGGCAAAAGCAAAGCTTCTTATTTCAGGCTGTACTCATTTAGTAAATTACTTGAACTCTCTTGGTGTTTCCACATTTACAGAGCTACACAGAGGAAAGAAATTTTATTTTAACAAAGACTGCAGAAAAGCTGTGCAGGGACAAAAGGCTGACCACAAAGCCTTCTTCCATAACCACTAACAACTGCAAATTACATTCACCACTCCATGTGTACAACAGTGTCCTTTTCCTCCCTCCAAGAACCACATCTGGTACTGTGCACATCTGTACTTCAGACATTCCCACCTGGAGAGGACAGGAGGTGCAGCCTCATTCCAGAACACCTCAATCCACACAGACTCACAAGTCAGCCAGTGTTTAGCTATGCAAAATTCAAAAATGCCCATGACTGCTGTATTTTTGGGGAATGTCCAAACTTTCTTAGCAATAGGTCTTCCTTTTTTTTCCAGTTGTTCAAGTTTTCTTTTTGCCGTGGAAAAACCCCTTGCTGATTTCTCTTGCACTATATTCTCTTGTGATATATTTCCATGTGCATGTGATTCATGCTAATTATTTTTACAACACGGAAAAATGCTTCTGAAGGTGAAGATGACGCCAAAATCCACCATTCTTTCAGGGTAAAGATTGCAGGTGAGTTGCTGACGTGCAGACGCCTCTCATGTTATTTTACTCCCTAGGGATACCACAAACCCCATTCCTCTTTGAATGCCTACTTAAGACGGCAACTTTTGCTCTCTCCAAGTCGTGGTGCTGGTTTCAGGTTTCAACTGGTGTCAAGTTTCTCTTAAATTCTTTTACCAGTGCATAATGTGAACTTTTTAAACTTCCCAACAATGTCCTGGGTGTGGTTTAATTGTCTTCTTGCAGGTGTCGGGAGTCAGCTGGCGGTCCCTGGAAGCCTTCCCGCCCGGAGCCGGGAGCGCTGGTGCCGCTCCTGCCGGTGGCACACGCGCTGAGGAACCCCTGGGCGGCCCCGGCCGCCTTTGCCACCGCCCGCCGCAGCTTCACAAGTCACCGTCCGCATCACAGCTGGAGTACCGTGCTGCAAGGGGAAAAAAGCTCTGTCGTGCTCATTCCTTGTCCTGACTGGTTCACAGATCACAGCATTTGATTGCTCCTCATTCCCCCTTGCATGACATGTACGGGCTCAGAAACCCATTGCTCGCCCTCATCCAGTCAAATGCGATGCTTCCTTTCTCCTCTCATTGAAGTGATTCCTTACACTTTTCTTTACAACTCACAGCTACAAAGATGTTCTTCCCATAATGTCTGGCTTTATTACTGTGGTTGCATAGGAAAATAATGACATCATGCTGTGCTTTACAAACTGTGTCCCTGTCTGCAGTTAACTCATTCCATCTCAGAGATCACTGCCTGTGTCTGTGCATATCGAGTAAGTACTTCACCTGAAAAGAGATTTTGCAGTCTGAAAATGCCCAGGAGGCAAACTGTTTTATTAAAGTTCATAGTCTAAATCAACTTTGCAGAGGAAGGGTTATCTGTCTTTTCCAAATTCCCTATTACAGCCTGACAGCTTGTGAAAAAGCCTGGCTGAACAATCCCTTCATGTATGTTTAGCAACTGACAGTTTTCTAGAATGTGGGAGTTTTTGTTTGTTGGGGTTTTGTTTTACATTGCTATTTAGTAGAACTACAAATCACAGCAAGGGTCAATTAGTGTAGCTGTAAATGTTTTTCTGATTGCTTTCATCCTTTAAAGCACCAGGTAACACCTTGAATTGAAATAGAAGCAGTTCTCTAGAACTATGTCCTGACCTTTGAGCTACTCACTTTTTTGTAAGGCAAGGGTTAGTTTTAATTCCCTCTGTTGAAGCACCTGCCCACGTGAGGGAGTCTTCTCCCTCTGGGTGCTGGGCTCTGACCCCCCAGCACCAATCTCCTCCCCAACCTCAGGCTTCTAAGAGAGCCCCCTGTCCCCTGAGGCTCCCCAGGGACAGATGGGACAGGGGTGGTGGAACACCCTCTCCCTTCCTCATCAAGAGCAGTTTTCTTCTTGCCTTAATACAAGCAGTGCCTCCAAATAGCATCAGTGGCACTCATTTGTGTGGAAGTGAATGAGCTGAGAGCATTGGGATCACATTTGTTTCTGAAACATAGAATTATTCAGAGAAAAGTGATAGGTTTAAATTTTTCTTTGTACACCTAAAGGTTTATATTCATTCATTCCTAAAAGGTCTGTGCAGCCCCTATGATCATGATGAATTTTTTTGATTACACTGAAACCTAAGCTTCACTAGGAACCTTTGTCTCTTGACTTAACATTCATAGCTCAGTCGAGGTCTCTGCTGATCTCTAGAGGATTAAGTTGCACCTTACTTACAGAATGCATAAATCCTAAGGAACTAAACCCATGCTTTTCTCTTTTTACCCCTACAGAACCATATTTTATTCTTCAGACTCTGAAATTCAGTGAAAAAGCAAGGTAGAGTGAGGAGTGATTTCTTCATGGTTGTTAATTTGAATAATGTGCTTGAATGCTTTTGATGTTTCACAACTAGGTTCACTTATTCCCCTTCCTATCTGTTTCCCTTCATTCTCATCTGATCTACCAAGCAATACACCAAAACTAATCCTGTCCCAAATCCACCAGGAGAGGTGTGCACCATCAGCAAAAAACCAGCAGACTCCTTGCCCGAGATAACTTGACAGGAAATCCGTTTTCAATTATCCATTCTAGGAAAATTCTTACCCATGAAACACTATTTGTCCAATACCTTTTATTGCCTTTAGTCCTCTCTTTTAGTGCCTGTGGCATTATTTGAATTACTTCCATATAAAAGGACTGAGATTGACACACCTGACAATTCTGGCAGTGCTGCATTAATGGTTGGACTTGACCTGAGAGGTCTTTTCCAACCTAAATGAGTGTGATTCCATGATTCCCTAAAAAAGCTGAAATTCTCATGTCTTGTTCCAGGAATAAAATACTGCTTTAGTGGTGTACTCTAAGAATTATTTGTCTATGTAAGCTTTATGAAATGGTGGGATTGTTCACTAACTACTCTTTTTATGCTTTCAAAATATTCCATCATGAATGTGGCAGCAAAAACTTATTTTCATTCCAAGCAAAGACAAACTGAAGCCTTTCAAAATTTCTGACAACAGCACTTTGTGCCTCTGAACAGCTAACAGTCAGTGAGCAGGGAAATCAGCTGGGATGACAGTCCCAGCATCAAATATTTCTTAGGTTTTTTATAAAGAATGAAAATGTTCCAGTATGGGAGGCAGAAAGATTTCCACCCAGGAGAAGGCAAAAACTGGACAGGATGCTTCAGTGCAATCTGGATGATCCAAAAGCAACTGCTGCTACCGACCAGACAACTTCTTTGACTTTTTTTTTCTTTTTTTTTTTCTTTTTTCTTAAATAGATGTGTTCCCACACCTGATTTTATTTCTTTGCTTCTGGAGGTATTTTTGACAAGTAGAGTTTTTTGTTAAAAAAAATAGAAGCCTATTATCAAAACAGCACGATCAATTCTGTTTGTAATCTTTCATTTTTCGTACAAATGGTGATAGATAAACATTTACTTAAGTAAAGACTAGCTTTGTGTGCAAATGACTACTACAATACAGCACGTAGAAAAGCAGATCAACAGTGGTTTCACTGAGAACAGAAACATGTTTGATAAATAATTCATTTATACCTACTGTGCATAATAATCACTCTTCTTAAGCCAGTATTTCTTGGAAAAAAATCATCAGTCAACAATTTGTCTGGAAACATGACAAGGAGCCTCTCTCACAATGGCAAAAATCTAAACATTCATAAATAAGGCATCTCAGATTATTAAAAAAAATGAGTTCCTTCAAAATCTTGGTTTTCTTGCAGGTTTTACTTGTTACAGAGCATCTAACTCCAGATTCTAGTTAAGCACGTCTAAGCATGCCCTGATAAGCCTTCTGCCTCTGCATTTGCATCATAGCTGCAAGCCTGGCCTGTCCCTGTACAGCCCTGACACTCAGAGAAGTTATCATTGTGTTCAGGACCTGCTGCACTACGTGGCTGAAAACAGCAGAGGCAGTGCTTTGGTATTTGCAGTGATTACAGCAGCCAATTTTCTGTGAAGTTCAAGAAATCATAACACCCAAGAGAAATATTTTCTAGTCTGGAAGATGACTGCTTGTGTTCACTAGCACCACCTTTCATATTTGAGAAAGTACTGGAGCCAAACATACAGCTTCCTTATAAATAAAAAAATCTTCCAGTGCTTGGAGTCCATGTAGATTCAGATGTAAATCACTCGAGAAGGAAAACACTGCTTGTAAAAGGGAAGATTCTGCTAATTAAACCCTATGGTATCTATTACTAAGAGTACCAGATACATCAGTGTACCTCACCAAAGGCTCCTGACTATTTCACACAGGTCATTCTTTCACTAAAGCAGCTGCTGGCCCACATGTCAAATATCATTCTTTTTCATGCTGTTAATCACCAAGCCAAGAGTCCTAACAGAAGCCAGGTTTGCAAGATGAACTGAAATTGTGTGATTTTATTATCTTCTATAATTTACATCTAAGAGTTAAACACTCCCAGAAGAAAAAAAAGAAAAAACGAAGTTTGTACAACTGCTGCAAATGCGTACATCCTTCAGGATGCTCTGAGGTGCATCCCAAACCAAGCTGAAACCAAGTCATCTTTCAGCTGGTTTTGAACCAACTCAGAGTTCAGCCAGAGGCAGAATGAGCTTCCCCAGGGAGCACATGGCTCAGCATTCACCATTTGCACAGGGGCAGGGGACAGCCACCAAAGCGCGGGTGGCGCGCAGCTCAGTGACAGGCGCGGGCAGAGCAGCACGGCCACGCTGGCCCCACGCACACATGGGCAGGGAAACCTGACTGTTCATGAAACATCATCAAACGTGGACTGGGGGAGATTATAAAGCATAAAACCTTGCTCAAGGCCGCAGGCTGGGGGCCTTGCTTTGAGCCATTTACTGACAGGCAGGGACAGGTAAACACCGTGTGACTGACACGTACGATGTCATTTATGTACCTTATGTGCCGCTGTAACATCTTATGCTGCATTGCTGTAATGAACTTATCCCACAGGCTTTTGTAAGGAGTAGAAGACCCATTCTACTGAAGGCTTTTCAACCTCTATGACAAATGTAAGAAATTTCTTTGTTCTCCATGTAAGCACTTGGGAAACAAGAGGACCACAGGACAAAGTGTGAACAGAAGCTCATATTAAAGCTAGGTAAGATAGCCTGCTCTCCCCAGCACATTCAGGAACCAACAGAGAAATCGCATTTTCAAAGAGAGCAAAACCATTTGGATATAATCAATTTAAAATGTATTATGATATTGCCCTAGTCTGGAAGCAGGATACAGCAATAAATAAGAAAGTCAGTGAAGAGGAATTGGAGAGACCCCTATAAAGATCTGAGGAAAATGGAAATAACTCCCTCAGAGCTTCTTACCAGATGCTGGCAATTTCACTGTTACACTGTGTAAAGCAGATTTGTATCGCTATAACCTGGGAAAGATTAATCTGCTGCAATCAACAAATTACAATTTGAATAAGAAATTCCCGGTTTCACCAACATAATCTCTAACCTTGATGAGAAAAAAGACCCACAGTAAATCACTTCAGCAGTCCCTTAAAAGGTCAGAAAAATATCAGATAGCACGATATGGGAAATTGAGTGCAGGTTTTTAATCTGAGTCCTAGCTATATTTTGATTCTAGCAGAGGATGTGTGGCATTGATTAAACAGACTGATAATTTGGTTATATCATACTGGAAGGTCTTGACTAGTTGCCATATGATTCTGTCTTCTAAGCAGCTGTTGCTTTGATCCAAAAAAGTGAATCAAAGGATGTTTACATTTTGGGAGAGTTTAAAGATCTCCTCCATTAAATTTCTTTAATTTTTCAAAAACTGACAAAATCTCAGAAATCATTTTAAGAACCACAGAATCTGAATGATGCCCAATTTCATAAAGCCCTCAGTCTCTGCTCTGACCATAAATTAACTACTTAAAACTGTGCACAGATCTAACTTCAGTGCACCAGAATTAACTGAGATGAGGTAAGTCCTTGGCCGTCCAACCCATAATTAATTAATTAATCATTGTACATGATTGTCTAACTTTGTATAAAATATATGGGTAACAATATATGTAACAATATATGTAACAACAATATATGCATGACTGGGTACCAATCTATTTAGTATATCAGAGGAGGCAAGGATTAATTCAGAAAGATTTTGGAGATCTCACTCAGTCCTTAGAACTTTCCTTACTATCTTACAAACTAAAATTAATTTACATACATCCTAATTGTTAACTCATTGAGAACATGCCAGATGAAGCAAATTAGGGAAGTCGGGTATTTGCATGAAATAATAAACAGAAGTGAAAATATATACGAAGAAATACCATTTATATGCTTGCACACAGGCCTGATGAACTGCAGCTACAAACAAGAAAGAAACTTTTGGGAAAACTGCATGCACCACTAGGACAGAACCTGTCAAACCCATGGCTACAGAAGATGCATGAGCCAGAAGTGACAAGCTGACTAAAAACATGCAGAGAAATGAAGAGGGTAGAGTCACACATATTCAGGCAGTTTTGCCAAAATCAGAGAAAGGAATTTTTCCCAGGTACTCTAAAAGTGCAATTCGTAACTCCAACTCATTGGTATAGGTGAGCTAGTTTATATCTAGATGCAATTCAACTTGACAAAGAAAAATAAAATCTTGTTATTTTAATTGAATCAATGCTTTTTGGTTATAGTCTAACATTGCTTCATGCATTCTTTGGCCATTGTGGCTTGAGCTAAAATTGACCTTGGGGTCTGCTCATATACTTAGAATTATTTTTACACAACACAGGCAATCATGGGTGCTCCTATTGCACAGGATTCCCAGCAAAATTAGGAATCATTCTTTAGTTATGGGTTGGTTCATGCATTACTTGTAGTTAATTCAATTCACCAGTGTAAAGAAATCAACACAGGATTGAGAGAACCAAAAGAATTTCAGTGAAATGAATTCTCTGGAATAGGATCAGCAAGAAAATCATAACATGCAAGGGGCAAGGTGAACTGAGAATTACAGAACAGGTATTTTAGCAAGGGTCCCTCTCCTCTGGGTACATGCAGGAGAAACCAGAGCAAAGGAGGAGCCTGTGCTGTGTCCTGAAGCCTGGAGAGTTGAGCTGCTTCCCACCTGCTCTCCCCCATCCACACCACCCTCACAGAACCCTCTGCAGCCACACTTCCATAATATCTATGGAATATAAACCTGAAAGAATTTCTGTACACTGTATTAGCATTTCAAGACATTACAAAGGAGGAATATAAAACCCTTGTGCAGGATATGGGGGTTTTGAGTAATTTCTACAGAGTTTTGTGTGGTTAAGAGAGAAAGAAAGAGGATATTTTGCAAAGTATCGATAAAAAAGATAAGAGAAGATGACAGCATTGCCTGACAAAACCAGCAAGATATTTATGAGGATAATTCTGATGTGGGACAAATTTTTTTTGTAGAACTTTATAGAGAAAAAATAAACTGTACCATATGCTAGGCCTTGCAAGGGATTTAAGGTTCAGTTACTACTGCACTTCCCAGGCTACAGGTATACTGACAGAACTCTCAGACCCAACACGCACAGAAAGACACATTTAATAAAGAAAATGAATGTTCATATTTAATTTGTCACTAGCCTGAGCAGTGACTTAGGCTCTTGTGCTTTCTGGAGAGGTGGTGCCTGCACAGCTCCTGCTGCTCAAAGGCCGTGGGTAAATCCTCTGCTGGGCTTCAGTGCCAGTGCAGAAACACTACTTAGTTGGTGTTACCAAGATGATTGTTTTCTCTTGACATCACAGAGAGAAAACAATAGAGGAGATGCATTTTGAACCCAACTATTGCCTGAAGATAAAACAGTGATCTGACCCTGTTAGAAATTTCAGCTGAACCCTAAGAAGTAGGTCTTTAGCTATGCATGTGTAAACACACAAAAACCTCAACACGGTTCCAAATCCTGCCTGTTACAGGTTTGGTTGGGCTTTTTATTTGTTTTTAACACCTGCACTTTCACTATGCCTACCAGTTTATTACTTTAATGTACTAAGGAATTTTGCAATGAAACTTACATACAAACCCAATTATAAATTGTGGAAATCACAATTACAAGTCTAGATAATAGAATCCTTTCTACACTGTCTTGGGGATTTTTGGTTTTGTTCCAAAACACCACAAGTACCTAGAAATAATCTGCCTTTTAGATTCATTGCACATGGATTAAAAATTAGAATTGCTATCATAATTACTATCATGTAGTCATTACTATCACACACAAAACTTCACAGTCTGTCATGCATTTACTGAGTGAGAGTTTTTAACTGCATAGTTACTGTATTCAGGCACTGGGCAAAAATTCCTGAGCGTTCCTGCAATCTGCATGGTGTTTTCCTGTGATGTGATAACTGGAGGAGAAGAGAACGTAGCTCTGAAGGAGTATTTCCAGGCCTCTGGAACATTGCTACAGATGATTTAACTTAAAGAATGGACAGTAGGCACACAGGTAGAATATATGGACTGTTTTAACTTTCTTTGATTCTAAAATGTTGTAAAAAGGCATAAAATCTTTTCCTTTACAGATGTATGTGAACTCATTTATATATGTCATACCTAGGTTATGCATATGTTAACGTCTGAGCACATTTTTTTCAAAATATCTTTTTTCATTTCTTTCTAAATATTTCACAATATTCATCAAGAAAGCAGTTCTCAACAATAATTTTATTAGAACCAAATGGAACTGACACAAAACAAGTCATCGGCTCCATTTGTTGCATTTAGCAGTCACATTTTCACTTATTAACTGGGAGATTATTTCCCTTTTCTTTCTCTCTCTATGAGCAAGGATTTCAATGCATTGTATTTGAGAAAGGGCATTATATTCCTAGAATAAAGCATGTCACTCAAATAATCACTAAGCATTCATGTGTAAGGCCACTGTAGATCATGCATCAGCTGCGAGAATCACAAGTGTTTTTATATACAGCTTTCACTGAACTTTAGAAAAATTCTGTTTGTGAATAAAGCTGCCACTTCCAGGGTAATTGCAAGAAATTACTGATTTCACAATGTGGAACACTTGAAAGGTTTTCAGTCAGCATCATACTCAACGTAGTGTGTTACAGTACTCTTGAAGGTATCTGGTAGATCCACCAGAAGCTGATCCAGTATTTAGATGAGCATTGATACAGACTGGGCTGTCAGGCATTCTTCAAAAATCACTTATTTATAATTTTTTGCTCCAGATAATAATTAATATTTAATTCACTATATTGGATATCAAAATACAAGCCTGTGTCATATTAATTTGGATTGAACAATGGGATCTTTAATCTTTAAATAAAAACAAACACTACATGTACTGTTTCAGAAACAAAACACAGGCAAGAAAAGGATAACACTGCAATAAAATCCCTCTCTTCTTTCACTCTCCTCTCATCTTCTAATCCTTCCAAGAAAAACCGAAAACAAAAAGCCAGATACATCAAATTAGGAATTCACACAGAAGGCATAGGAGTATCTAAATTCCACACAAAACCTCACCCAAAGAGCCAATTTTGGGTGAAAAATGACAGTTAACAACCTTTAAAAGAAAGAGCAGAAGCATAGCAAGTGTCATAACTTTGAAAGCAGTAGCTACATTTCCCTTCCCGATTCCAACACCTGGCTTGTGGAGTGCCAGTAGCCATGGCAACTCTCTCCATGCCAAGGCTCTGCAGCCCAGCTTCCAAACCTATCCCCATGATTTTCCTCCAAATCTCCTTTCCTCTATCCCCTAAGCACATTAGGGGGCTTTGTCTTCCTTATTAACTTGAATTCCCTCTCTCTCTCCCCATTAATTTGAGACTGAAGCCCCTTTCACTGCTGATCACAGCTAAGGCAACCTAAGGCAATGAGGCAGTTGGATACCATTAGATGCATCCAAAGGACACTCAGACCCACATATTTCAACCTCATAATAGCTATAACACCCTTCAGAAATATTGCAAAAGATCAACAGAAACTGTTGTTAAAAGGGAACAAAGTGGCAGCTATCATGATGGAAGACAACACACCTGGCCTTTTATTTATTAAGTAACCTTGTACTCCTAACTCCTTTTCACAGACACACCTTTGAATATGTTGAGCCACTCTCATTGTAACACAGGGGCAAGGCCAGGTTTCAGACCTCAGAGAAGCTTGTTGTGGCCTGATGTGTAAACCATGCAACCTGTGGCACACAGCGCATAACAATGGTCCCCTTCCTTCCTTTATCCACCTTGAATTTACCTTCATTATCAGAAGACACAAGATTTGAGTGGATCTTAATTTAGAATCTGATATTTTCAGCAGTCACAGAGTTCCTACAGGGTATGAAATAGCATCTCAGTATCAACAACTGGTTGTATTGTCCTGCTAGGGTTTCCACACAAAAGGACTAGCGGGAACCCTTTTTGTCCCTAAAAAATAATCACAAAAATAAAAAGAAAGTTGAAAGTGGTGTTGGTGCAAGTCATGAAAACCAGATGAAGGGCAAACACACAAACTCAGGAAGCAGCTCTTTTGAGTGATTAGGATGATGTAATCGGTGCTACAACTTCACAGAAAAATTAGGCCAGTAAAGCAGATCCAGTCTGATAGAAAACCTGCTTCTTAAAAAAATGTGAAAAGTGTAATTAATGGTAGTGCTCAATGAATTATTAAAATATGCAGAGCTCATTTTAAAAATTTGAGAACAATCACCTAGTGTAGAGCTTGATAAAACAGTAATAAAGTTTTTGTGACATAAATAAGAGTGACAGGAAAATGTCTCACCAATATGCAAAAAGAGATCAAACCACTGAAAGATCATTGAACACTTTTGACCAATATGAAATTTGAGATGCATTAACAAGACAGCTGGAGGATTCCTATATATAACCCTGTGCCCCACTTCATCCCCTGAACACTGTGTCAGAAGAATAGAGGTAACATGAAGTATTGCAAGTAGTTCAACCTGGCAGAAATTTCAGTGATGCAAAAGATGCCCCTTGTATGCTTAGCTACTCCTTGTCACCTGCCCTCTTTGCCCTCTCCCTGTTGCAAGTTTTCAAGCCATTCTGAAGTGACCCACACAGGGAATTGATGGAGTTCAAACCAAACTGGGGTGCAGGGAATAGTGCCAGTTTATGCCATAGCAACATCTCATCTGCTTCATTTCACAGTCTGCTCAAACGGATGGAAGGCAAAGAAAAGCTTCCTCCAGAGGCAGGATTATATTACCTTTAAGTGCTCGTGGAACTGTAACATATACTTAACATTTCAAAGAGTTTGAATAGGTGTCTTCTGCAAATTATAATAAGCCCTAAAAATGTCACCTAGTATAACTATCATCATGTCTGCTGTAGGTACAACACTTATGTTGGTAAAACAGCTGATTCTAGAGATAGAGGTTTTGCTAGATCCTAAATAAAATGAAGAGATATCAGTCCAACCATGTTAACATGTTTACACTGAAAATACATTACATCATGCTGCCAATTTCCTCACAGAGATGCCTTATTAAAACAGATTTTGATTTACATCATTATCAGGTTGTATTTCTAATATGAGGAGAATTTTTACTGTAAATCAAGACTAAACCTCTGGCTTGTCTTGGCCTGCATTTTCAGGGGTACTTTGCACATTTGCACTTACATACAAACCCAATTATAAATTGTTGAAATCACAATTACAAGTCTAGATAATAGAATCCTTTCTACACTGTCTTGGGGATTTTTGGTTTTATTCCAAAACACCACAAGTACCTAGAAATAATCTGCCTTTTTAGATTCATTGCACATGGATTAAAAATTAGAATTGCTATCATAATTACTATCATATAGTCATTACTATCACACACAAAACTTCACAGTCTGTCATACATTTACTGAGTGAGAGTTTTTAACTGCATAGTTACTGTATTCAGGCACTGGGCAAAAATTCCTGAGCGTTCCTGCGATCTGCATGGTGTTTTCCTGTGATGTGATAACTTGAGAAGGACAGAACACACCTCTGAAGGAGTATTTCCAGGCATTTCCTTTCATTTGTATGTAAGAGCAAATGTGTAAAATAAGGAGTGAGGGATCAATACTGGCTCGCTGCAGTGTATTTGAGATGTGTGTTTAGGAAGATCATTCTAAGCAGGAATCTTACTAGGGAATTCTGTGTGCAATAGCTCCTTAATTTATATTTGCAAAAGAAATGTAAATCCCAGAAGACAACAAAATAAGGCCCTGTTCCACCAGGTACTCTGCAAACATGGTGTTGGAGAGAATTTTTCTCCCATAGATATTATTTAAATGAAACCTGAGAGAAAAAGAAAGCAGAATATTTTAAATGAAGTCATTTGGCCAATATGATGTGAAAGGACAGTTGACAGTGCAGAACTTACTTTCACTTTTGGCATTATTAGAATGCCTTTAAACAGAGATACATGCCTGTGGATCTGATATCTTTTATTTGAATACTTGAATTTATGAAGCATATTTTAACCAATATTATTTCAACTCTTTGTTAAAGATTTAGAGTCTCCACAAGATACACAAAATGAGAAATCAAACATACCTATGAACAAGAAGAGAAAATGGGGATACAGAGCTGACACACACCACAGACGTGTGTCTGTGAGCTGGTGCCTGCAGCAGGAGGACTGTGCAGGGAGCAGTCTGACTTTTGCTGTGTCACCTGAGCAGACAGGGTTGTGGGGGGCTGCTACAGACACCTGCCCTGGTGAGTGCAGTGGCTGAGGAGCAGCTCAGCACAGAAGGCATAAAACCAAGTGAACAGGTCACTGGATCAAGGCGACAAATCTGTTCCCTTGTGCAAGAGGGGAGAAGTCTCTTCATGTTTGAAAAGGTCATCTCTGAGTCTTCTGTGACCTTTTCCTTTCACAGGTTTGGAGCATTATAAATCATCATTTTTAAATCATTATATATTTTATATGTAAATCAGATGGCTGGGGTAGAGAAATCAGTATAACACTCTAACAGAGGTGAAAATGGAAAGAGACAATGTGGAGTGCAAATGCATAGGCTGGCCTGAACAGAGCAGTTTACCTCCATCTCTGCTATGGCAATGTTCACCACTCTAAAGCTGCCCTGTAAAAAGCCTAAAAGTGGCTACATCAGTCAGTGCATCGTTAAAATCTCTTATTTTGAATCAATGCCTGCTGACAAGATACAGGAAGCTACTTCCTAGAATTGAAGCAAGCAAATGCTTCGGTTGCTTTGACATTCCCTACCTTTTTCATTTCCTTGTTTTCTGTCAGCTTTATTAGGCAATCAAGATTAAAGAGTTATTTTACACTGATAAAAAAAAAATCATATAAATTAGATTTTGTGCATACTAAAAGCCAAAAGGAATGCTGCTGCTGAATCAAAACCAAAAGAATTTCAAACTACTGAATTTTGTCTCTGTGAAACAAAACAATTTAAGAAGTTATCAACCAAAGCTGCTAATCAAATTAACTGGAAACTACAAAGGTGAATTAAAAAAAAAAAAGAAAAGAAAAGAATATTAGATATTTTACACTTAAAGCACTGAACAATAATAAGCTTCCACCTGTTAACATGTTAATAATGCTGTTAAGAATATGATGTGCTTGACACGGTGCCACAGATTTCATAAGCCTATGCAATTTCTTATCTGTCAAGAAACACTTTTTAGCTACTGCAAGAAATGTAAGAAGGAAGAAGGGTAAGAAGATAGATGAAAAAAATATACTGCATTAAGGCTTGAATGAGATTGTGAAAATCCAGTCACTTGACTCCTTTACCATCAGGCTACATATATTGGAAAACATATAAAAGCCCAATATTGCATCAGGAAATGGATTGTACTGAGTGACCTCAGAGAACTTTTCCATCTGTGCCATTATTAATATGATGCAGACACCGTAAAACAGAACTGGCAAAGCAATATATGTTTTCAGAGATGATGGATACAAAGGGAGAAGATAATGCTCATAGAAACAATTACATGATATAACAAGCGGGGGATTTTGTAAAAGTGCTATGATGTAATGAGGAAGATAAGATGATATTCCTAAAAGTCAAATTATTAGATCTGTAGAGCTGAAAAAGTAAGATGATGGAAGGTTTTCAAGCTGAGCAAATAAATCAGAATGCATAATTTACCTGATGCTTAGCTCAGAAGAGGTTCTCCATATATCTTGCTTTAAATTCCAGATTTCCATTATCTGTCACAAGACTTGGACTATATGAATTGATTGAAATGTTTTACTGTACTGGATATGTGAAATTCACATTAGTTTTTGAGTTACATATGCTAGACAAAATTCATTCAGTATTTTCTTATTGCTCATGAGTCAAGTGATATTTACAGAAAAAGTGAACTTCAAGTCCTCAAGACGGAAATCAGAGCAAAGTTTATGCAGAATTTAAAAAGTAACACAGTTACTGTAGTGGGTCCCTGGAGGACAAGCTTGATTGTTTATTCAGCAAGTCTGTTCAACAACCTGTAGTACTAAAAAAAAGTTATCTTGCAAAACTTTGTACCCAAGCAGAGTAAAAGGTGACTTGCAGTACAGTAAGCGCCCAGAGGGAAACTTAAAGAGGAATGGATGTTTAATAGGTGCTGTTGATCAAAATTTTTAGTCTAATTAGAAGATGTGTCAGAGGACAAGCTGTTTTTTGATAAAAATTAATTTAGGGTAACTTAGGATCCAATAGTTACAGTCACACTGTGTGCTCCACAACACTGAGCAAAGATTGTGCATGCTATAAGCAACTCTGTGGGCACTGTAGGACAACAAGTGGAGAAAAATGTAATCATATTCAGCACAACTCCATCTCAAGGAACCTGCAGGTCGAGCAAGGGCAACCAAGTGACACCACTGACAGCCTGAGGTCCCATTCACTGCCTCTCTCAGGGAAATGCCGTGTTGCTTCTCACACAGTGAGCAAGTCCTACCCTCCTCGATCATTTTTCTGACACTGTGGCCTCAATCATTTGCCCTGTCAACTGTTTAAGCCACCTCAGCTGGGAGCCTCAGTGAGAAGAGCCAGAAGTTCACCTCTGCTATCAGCATTGTGAGCAAGGTCAGCCCAGGGAGAAAGCAAATTACTGCAGAACTTTTATTTTCAACGCCTTAATCCTTCCATTGGTCTGCACTGTGAACCCCTTGGGGTTCTAAGAAGAAATAGGCAAAGTACAGACTACCCCCCCAAAAAAGTTGTCCTTTGCTGAAGTGCCAGTTTTACTTGCCAGAGTCCTACATTATTCCAGACTGCAGACACATTTTCCCTCTCTGTATTTTATGAGAGCATTCTTGCCATTTCAAAGCAAGGTTCAGCTCCAAGGGTAGCTGCTCCCCGTGTGTGCTGAGAGTACATCCCATCCCGCAGGGGCACGTCCCATCCCATCCCCCAGGGGCACACCCCATCCCCCAGGGGCACATCCCATCCCATCCCCCAGGGGCACACCCCATCCCCCAGGGGCACACCCCATCCCGCAGGGGCACACCCCATCCCATAGGGGCACACCCCATCCCGCAGGGGCACACCCCATCCCATAGGGGCACACCCCATCCCCCAGGGGCACACCCCATCCCCCAGGGGCACACCCCATCCCGCAGGGGCACACCCCATCCCATAGGGGCACACCCCATCCCGCAGGGGCACACCCCATCCCATAGGGGCACACCCCATCCC
>WAAE01026318.1:53635-97110 GCA_013400495.1 Nicator chloris
CCATAGCATCACACCCCATCCCCCAGGGTCACACCCCATCCCCCAGGGGCACACCCCATCCCATCCCCCAGGGGCACACCCCATCCCGCAGGGGCAGTGGGCTCGGGGGGCTCTGGGCTGCAGAATCCCAGGACTCTGGAGCTGCCACCGCAGCCCCGGCTGAAGAAGCCACCCCGCGGTGACCCCAAGCACCGAGCCTCGGCTGTGCCAGAAAATCACACTGGCAGAATGCAGCAAGCTGCCTCAATTCACCAGGTTTCAGTAAAGTCCTGCTGTTCTGGGTTCAGACAAAGTCAGTCTCCTCTGGTAACTGCACAACCATGCACACCGCTGTCCATTCACACAGCAAAGGTGTTTGGGAGTAGTGAGGTCTCAAGATGACAGCAAACATGAACTTAACTAAACTGAGAGGAAGGCTTCGGTTAATTTTTAGCATCAATATCTCTAATTATTAATTTCATAGCTGCAAAATATGCTATGGCTGACAAAGCTTTGAAATATCAGTATTTTAAACATTAGCTGTAACAGACTCAAATTAATGTTCCAATACTTGTTGTAGGTATCCAAAGATTAATTCTTCAACAAACTTGTTTTGGTAATGTCTTGCTTCTTCTGCTTTTGTTGAGAGAAGTATTTTAACTGACATGAATATTTGTAGAAATTTAACACCAAAAGATATTATGAGAAAAATCTTGTGGGCAATTAATTTTACATTCATAATGAAATTTGTTGACAGCAGAAGTACCTTAATGTTCATTCACCCTGGAATCAGGAGCAATAACACCTAAACAATAATGTGGCTAAAACTACAGCCTTGACTGTGTCTATACAAATGAAATGCTTGCACAATCAATTTGCCATTAATACATGAAATTAAAAATACATTCTAAGACATAGGTGTACAAAATTTAATGTTTCTGAATAACTGGTGTGGTTTAACAAAACAATGATCTACATGTAGATATCGTACAGCACCACAAAAAGAGTAAAAGCATGGAGTATACGCAGGTTGTTGCAAAAGATTATTTCCCCAGAGTCACACAACCCTGAAATAAACTTTTTTTTTCTTTTTGGTGCAAAAACAAGTGAAATCATGATGCAATGTGCCAGATTGTTCAGGGGGAAAAAAAATTATCTTTCAGTTTAGATGCTCGTCGCTAATCCTTAAGCATCAAGTTTCAGTAACAGCTATTGCTGCTGCCTTCCATAACACCAGAGCACTTCTGTGCTGAGTTTCTGTGGAAATGGAAATGCATTTTCGGACATATCAAAGGAAGTGCAGATGCATCTCTAACTGTTTCAGCACAGAAGGGATTTTTTAATACAGTTATAATCAGCTTAGACATGAGTTAACAGATACTTAAAGCACACTGGGTAACAAAACTCATTAAGCTTTCATGTCATAGCTATGGCTATCCATCAAAGATCATCCAGAATTTTCTTTCAATTCCTGAAAGAACAAATATTTGAATTCATAAGAAATGGGCCCCTAAAGTCTTATATAGCTATTAAAATAGAGATTTTTAGCCCTTACGCACTCTCACTAGCATTTCATTTTATTCCTTTCACTCATTCCTTACGCAGTAGCTTCCTTTTAGGACCATGGGGTGCATTGTACACCCTGTAACAATTAGACAGAATCACAGAATGGTTTGAAATGAGCCTTAAAGCCCATCTAATTCCAAACCCACACCACAGGCAGGGACACCTTCCACCATCCCAGGCTGTTCCAAGGCCCATCCAAGCTGCCTTGAGCATTTCCAGGAATGGGGCAGCCACAGATTCTCTGGGAACCCTGTGCCAGGGCCTCGGCACCCTCACAGGGAACAAATTTGTACTAATGTCCCATCTAACACTGCCCTCTATGTGTGAAGCCATTGCCCTCTCGTCACCCTTATCCAAAGTCCCTCTCCATCTCTGTTGGAGCCTCGTTAAGCACTGGAAGGGGCTGTAAGGTCTCCCCAGAGCCTCCTCTTTATCCAGGCTGAACCGCCCCAGCTCTCTCTGCCTGGCTCCAGAGCAAAAGTGCTCCACCCCTAAACATCCCCCTGGCCCTCCTGCAGACGCTCTCCCAGAAGTCTGTGTCCTCATGTTGGGAGCCCCAGAGCTGGACACGGTTCTCCAGAACCCTGAACATCCAGATCCTGACCAGAATGTCTTTGGAGGAAAGACCTTGGAGAAAACCTTTCTTCAGGAATTAGACCAGTCTTACAGACTTCAGTGCCTTCCAAAAGCAAAGAGGGACAGTATCAATACCCCTCCTGACAGCAAACCTGGGACAGACCATGTCCATAAAGGCTTTCCAGTCCTCATATACAAAAACTTCCACAGACATTTCAGTTGATTGGATGTGACTTTTGCAGTTCAGACAGGTGAAAGCTTCCTTAACAAGGGACTTGTTTTGTGCCACTAGGTATCAAATTTGCCCAGCCTTACTAAAGCTGCAGAATCCCATAGGGTGCACCTGTAATGGTTCCCAGTGTGAACACCATACTGCCCTAAGGTTCCTTTGCATTTCCACACACCTGTCCACATACCTTTGTTAGGTCTTTCAGGTTTCAACCAATAACCACAAGAGCAGGCAGAGGAGGGAAGGCAGGAAATTTGCTCACACTTTTAAACAGTGTTTGAGCCACATTTGTCAGCTGTGTTTGTCCTCTGTGTGCTATGGGCAGCTCTCAGCAGCCTTAGTGCAGGAACTGAGGTGTTACCTTTTACTCTGCCAGCCACATGTTCTCCTTGCATATTCATTGTTCATTCAAATCAATACATCCATGGCTAGGAACAAAGTCAGGTTGCACAAATATGTGCCTCATATAAGGTTCTGGCATATACTCTAAGGTTTTGGCATTGGACACATCATACTAATGACTTCACAGTTCCTGTAGAGCCTCTCAAAAGTGCCTGCATTTTCAGGTTCAGTACATGCCATGTGCTTTTAGCTGGAGATTTAGAAGTTAATAGATTGTCTACAGAATTGATAAGGAGCAATGATTTGATATTGCTTGTCCTTAAAAATCAGTATTTAATGAAACACAACCATACAAGTGTAAGTGAAAAGTCTAAAATGTTATTTACACTAAAATTTGCTGTGATCTATCAAGTTTGTAATAGTTTTATGAAGTGCATGCTATGATAACTATTCTTGACATTCTGTTCTGTCTTTAAAAAAAAAAAGTATTAAGCAATTTTTCTCACCATCTCGGTTTAATTTAAAACTGTATTTTAATTCTACTGAAATGAAATTTTTGCATATGTAACAAACTTTGTCTCCCAAGTTTTAAACATTAAACTATCTTGAAACTTATTGTTTTCTGACAAAAGAAGATTTTTGAGCTGATAAATTTTCCTCCTGCCTGTAGCATTTTAAAATGCAGTAACTATTCAACCACTCAGCACAATATCTTTGCCAGAATTTATGACCACAAAGCTGCACAACACCGGCGCTTACTTCAATCTAACACAATAATTAAAACATGATCCCTATTATTTAAAATGCTAGACATGCAGTATTTCTTACACACACGGTATTGGCATTTAAAGAGGAGCTTTCACAGATGCACACAGATTTCATACACCCTCCACTTCTTGGTGCGGTGTTTGCGCGGCTGGGTGTGACCAGGAGGAGCTGGTCCTCCACGTGATGGTCCCGTGTCCTGGGCAGGCTCAGCCTCCCAGCTGCCATCAGGCCAACCAAAGGGAAACAACCACACACTGCTCCCCGAGCCTGCAATTAGCAGCTCTCCGAGACATTTGCATAGCTATGTTAAGAGCAGTGATGGGATCGCGTTTTCCCAGGCCTGGCACTTTCAGGCAGGCTCTATTGACATGTTTGGCTCCGTGACCTTTCGTGATTTGATTTTGAAGGCAAATTTCACCACCCTCAAGAGAATTGCGTTCTGGAAGTTGCCAACTGTAGCTGAAAACTTCTGTCAGTGTGACTGTGCTAGAAACCACAAAGTGAAATATAATCCCAGCTGGGTTCGAACACTTCAGAGAATGTTCCAATCTAGCATTTCATTCCTTTGCCCAAACAGGATACCCACAGTATGTCTAACAGCTTGGACTCCGTTTTCTTGGCCTGAAATAATTTTGCATCTTGGCAGGATACTTTATTCCCTCTGCAAATCTGTCTTTCCCCAATGTTTCCAGAACACCTAATTTTTCACACCACACTTTGCTCATTATTTAGGGGATCCTACGTTTCCAGCAGGGAGAGCAAAATAATTTGAAATAGTATTATTGCATTAAAATGTGCCTGTGATTTTAAAAATCCACATAAAGTTCCTTTTGGGAAAATTTCAGACTTCAGCTTCTACTAAGCTGTTGATTCATTGTGAAATTTGCTTCCAGCATGAAGATTAAAAGTTGTTCTTTTAAGACAAGAAGTAACAGATACTGCAGGGTTGATATGGGGCACATCTAAATTCTAAAACTTTATACCAAATACTAGACCTTTAATTTCTCTAGTTTCATTCCAATCTGAAGTGAATCAAAATGCATTTGTCCTCACTGCAGAACATCCCTATAACTAAGATAAACTCATTTTCTTCTTTTATTCAATTAAATGCTCAACTCTCATTAAACAAAACTGTTGACCTACACTGGTTCATATTGCAATTTTAAGCAGAGCAAGCATGCTAAAGAATAAGGGGGGGAAAAATATTCCCATTTTAAAGTAGTTCAAAGGTAGTTAAAAATGTTAATCTTGGCATACCTTCAACCCAATAAAACTAAAAACATGAATCACTAGAGGAAAAAATATAGCACAATAAATAAATAAATACTCCTACGCACACTAATGACAGAGTAATTTCAAAATCTAATGTACTTTTCTAACCAAACTGTACAAGCACTCCCCAGTTATTTTTGGCCAGATATGTTCCCTAGGATTGTGCCTGCTTCTTGAGCTGAGCAATCATTTTCCATTAACATTTTTACCAGTCCAAATTATTCATTTAACTTTGTTGAAGGGTAATGCAAGAAGCTCAAAATCATGACTGACATAAATGTATTCCAGTCATTTGTGGATTAGAGCTTCTTTCTGATGATTTCCATGAGACAGATTGGTTCCAAAAAGACTTATTACCCATACCATATCCTTATGCATAAAGATACAATAATCACAGAATATGGGAAAAAAGTGAGGTGGAAAGGGTGTTAGACCATTTAATCCATTCATTGTAGCTTATGATTCAGAAAGAAATTTGCATAACGTGCTCTATAAGACTTTCTATGTAATAATGCTTCCTCAGTTTCCCAAAGCAATATTTCAATGCTTCAGCTCTCTTACTGTTAGAAAAGGATTTTATAAAAAACAAATTTTCCTTCAGGATACATTCTTCACTTTTCCCAAATAAATATCAGAATACATCTTCATTTCTCTTTGCAGTGGCTGACTACATATTTAAAGAGTTTTGATGAGTTATTCAGTTTCCACAATTCTAACCCCAAAAATGCCAGTTCCTCTCCTCTTAGGAAATACTGAGTTTGCTATTTATGATAATTCTTTGTCTCCCAGTCCTTCTCCAAACACTCAGTCTTTTTTTTTTTTCAGTCTTTTTTTTTCAGGTACAATGCCCAAAACTGAAACAAGTACTTTTTAAGAAGGGCTGTATTTTCCTGAGTGTTGCTCATTTAACTAGGAGGGAATAAGTGAGATCTCAGGTTCAGACTCCAGGTGTACATAGAGTGTATCTGTACTCACTCAAAGCTCAGCACTGCTAATATGTGCACTTCTGCAAAGAGCTTTTTACCAGATAATATACCTCTATACTCAAATTCAACCTGAGGCATCATGAAAGAGAGCTCCTCCTGCTCAACTGTTTTAGGGTTGATCCTTTTGTTTAATTTATGTGTGAAGATGAGATTTGCCATATATTTTAGGTAATTTTTTTCCTAGATTTTTAAAAAATATTGCTGTTATATAGGCAGGTTAATAAATTTATTTTCACTCCTGACTTATAGACTCCTCTTTAAAAAAAAGCCAAAAAAACACACACAAAAAAAAACCCAAAACAAAACCAGAAAATCTAATGACCTTCAAGTGGTCAATTTTTTCCAACTACATGTTTGAAAAGTACTGTGTGAACACCTTTTCTTACTTTTAACAGCAGGAATGCACTCTGTACTGCAAAAGTCAGAACAAGTAATTATGACTTGCTGGGGAAATAGAGGGATATTACAAAACAATCGACTTCCTTTATTGGTTTTACACTTTGCTCATACTCTATATATGTAGTTCAACGAGCAGTGTGAAAGGGAAAGTGTTTCTTTGACACTGCCACAAGTTTATTTGTTGAAAGGACATTTTTAATTTAAAAATTTGAAAGCAAACATTCAAGAAAACCTTGAAGCAGTTTGACACTATCATAAACCCCATTTGAACTTATATTTAATTTATATGCTTTTTAAGCTCTTTTATCCAGCACTGTTTCAATAAATCAGTAGTTATTAACACTTTTGAGCAAGTAAGAGTTCATTCAGACTTACAGTTACAATGGAATTGTATGACTCCAGGTGACATATTTCTTAAAGCTGGAATAATCCAGAAGCATTCAGGCTAATTCCCTGAATGCTAAGAGAAGTGATAGTGCTTCATCATGCATTTAGCAGCGGTGTTATACAACCTTCACCAGTCTGTGACATGCACGCAATTCAACACCTACAGCATTACAAATGCTTAATGAAATCAATTCTCTAAAAGTTCACATCTGTGTTTCATATGCAAGCAATACTTATTTTTAATCCTCTGTTTACTCACATCCCTCTCGCATATAAAGAAATTGTTTACAACTTCTTAAACAAATTAAAATCAGTCGTGCGTGTCAAACAATTCAAAATAACAGCAGTTGTGCCGGTAACTTGCTGCATTTTGAGCATGGATGTTGTTTGGAAGCAGAGGAAGCCTTAAAGTCAACAAAATTACCCCAGTTCTACTGGTTCAACTTCACAGGAGTCAGCTGACTGCCACAGCAGAAGATAATTTGTTCCAAACCATTTTCATGCTATAGAGGCACACTCGGTAATGTTATCTTGGGCAGAAAGGGTACCATGAAGTCTGTCTGAAAGCATCAAATAGCATCTGCACTTAGTGTGAAAAATCTAAACCTTCTCTTTTTTCACATTCAAAGTCCAGCCTCTTAAAGGAAATGTATTTTTAGCCTTATCTCAAAGAAGGGCAACCGAGCAGTTTCCTACTGCAGCACGAAGTTTACATAAAGATGATTCCATCTCTGAGTGCTAATCAAATGTCATTTGTAAACCTTCAGAGCACATGATGAAGGCTCACCTCGATGGAAACTGAGAGCAGCTTTGTTATCTTTTATGAACATATATAAGACTGATTAATATGTCTCTTTTTATGCCATAGAAGGCCAGGAACTAAAAATACCCTGGGAAGGCCTCTTTCTCCATAGAGTTCAGTAAACTCATTTCAGCTCTCACTCACATAGATCTTCAGTCACTGTACAGATCAACAGCATCCACAGAGCTTCCCTGTTGAAAAACAAAAGTATTTCCTAGTTCCTAAATATTAACCTGAATCCTGCATTTGGTTCACACACTGAACATCAAGGCACAACAGTACCCTCTTGAGAAAGATCTGGAAAGAGGATCAACAACATTTCTTATGAATTCTCTTAGAAGGACTGGGGCTTGAGTATGGGCACAGAAACTGTTTCAGAGCAATTCTTTGTTATATGAATAATAGGGAAACAGGAAATTGCAGCAAAATCAACAATGCTGATCAAGTTTAGATTTTTGAAAAAACCTCTCAAATCCATTACTGTATTTTAAAAATCTGGTCTTAAAATACTTATTTTTCTGTGAATTCTGCTTTGTCTGAATGAAAGATATAAACAAGGAGTTTGAGGTTATTTGCTTTTCTTAATGCAAAAGTCCATATCTCTTCCTGTGGAGGCAGGAAATGCTGGCACAGGAACAGAGAATTTAAGGAATGGACCCTACTACCTTGAGTGGGCAAGTACTAAGGATTTTATCATTGTGCAATTACACTTTGTTGCATCCCAGTGTCCTGACATGACTTTGCCAGACCACTATAGCATGAACTCTGTGAAATATCTTTTGCTGGTGCTTTATGCTCTCATACGTATTTACACAACACTGCTTCTGTCATTGATTTTCTCATATCTGCTACAAAATGTCAGATGACTTAACAAGCTGTAGAGTCAGATACTCCTTATTTCAGATAGAGCATAATAAAAGGAATAGTATTTTTGGTCCGTCTTGCTCCCTTGCCCCCAAATTTCACATTCAGAGACCAGTAACCTTAAGCTTAATACATGGAATACCATAACTATTTTTAAAAAATATTGGTATGCTCCAATGTACTGGAGTTCCAATTTATTTTATTACTAATTGGGACTTATGACCTTCATTCCAAGTAAAAACATTAAAAAAACATTCTGACCTTAAAGAGATACTAAATAAATCAGTTAACATTTTTTAATCTTAAAACTGTCACAAGGACTTCACCTTCTAAAGTCAGAGCTTTGAGGAACAGATTCTGATCACTTTTATCCTGGCTTCATACTGATATTGTCTCATTATGCTCAGAAGAGCTCACCCTGTCTCACAATACCATGAGACCAGAGTCTGCACCTCTGCAGTTGTGGGAGTTGGCCTAGCTGGGACACAGGCTCAGCCAGACTTCACCTCTAACAAACCAAGCTTTATCTTCAAGCCCTGGGGAACATTCAACTAACTCAGGGTGAGCCTAAGATCTCCTCCCAGGAGCCTTTGGAGTTATTATGTTAACTAGTCCAAGTTCTACTCCTCTATTGGTTACTTGTGTTCCATATATGATATTATTTCTAGAATGTTCCACCCCCAAGACTGTATATTGTTACTTCTCCCTTGCTTCTGGCCTTTGGAGTTTGTCCCTATATTGTATTTGGCTTCTGGTCATTGTCCCTATTTTTATTTCTCATTAAAGCAATTTTCTTTTTGGGGCACTCCATTGCTCCCGCTCCTGTTTCTTATTTCGCGCCATGTTCACCCAGAAGTCAGGAGACGCGAAGATTTGTCTCAGCCACGCTCCCTGCGACGTGCAGTCCTCTGCAATGTGAAGAAAAGCCAAAAGAGAACGTGTCCTGACTTTGTCCTTACATTTGCAAAGGAATACCAGCCCGTATCCAAAGTACCTCCCTGGTCTGGAGTTCATCCCAAGCAAAGGTTTCCATAGACAGCAAGGCCTTGCACACAACAGTGAGGATCAGAATCCCAGGGCAGGGCTGCCTTCTCTCAGCAGCATTTGATGTTTGACAAAGCAAGAAGGTTTAACTGAGGTCAACTGGAGGCAGCCTGCACCGACTCGAGGGTTGGGCAGATAACTATTTGGGATAGACTGCACGCAGACTCAGAGATAAACATCAGTAGAGATCAATACAGCAAAAGCAAAACCTCAAGAGTTAAGAAATCATACAGCAGCAGCTTTAAAAAAAAAAAGAAAAATCAATCGTGGTTTTTTTTTTTCCTATCCAGAAAGCTACTAGCAAGATTATATTTGGGTCAATGCCACTCAGACTTTTCAAATCACTATACCTTCTCGGACATGAAATCATACCTATTGCTCCTGTAGTCTCATCTCCTCCCTTTTTCTCTCAAAAATGAGGAAACCTAACAAACCAGAACCAAGTGTAACTCAGATTTCTTCTTTGGTACTGGAGCTTTCCACTAACCTTCACACCGGACTCTGACTGTGAAAGTCAGTGTTTTCATGTGTATGTCTGCCATCCTACAGCCAGGACTGCAGGGCAGGATGTTTTACATTATTATTTGTTTCTCCTTTGACCCTGTAATTCTGCTTGCTATTGAAATAGATTGGCCATTTTCATACTATTGAATCAGGCAGATGTAAAACAAACTGGAAATGTTTGCAGTGTGTCCTAAGAGAGAGAACCCATTATATAGAACCCATTAAAAAAAAAAAATCATCTTCTGCTTTACAGTTTATCCATTGGTGTTTCATTCACAAGAAGCAAAAAAATGTAATTTAAAATTTATTAGAAGTAGAAAATTAGGAGTCAAACAAGTGGAAAAAAAATTCATTGCTGCAGTATTTTCTACAATCTCCACCTTTACAGCTTTAGAAAAAGAAGAAAACATGATCTCTGAAAAATATTTTCTTCTTTCCCCTTCCCTCATTCCTACACAACACAAAGAAGAAAAACAAAATATCAGCAACAAATCTAACACTGAAACTCAGATTGGAATTCCCTCTCTATAAATTAAATTACGCAGAGATTCAGGTGATATTTACATCAGCGCCAAGGGAACGGAAGAGAATTCACCCACGCTTGGCTTGAGGAACATCCAGCTGCAGCAAGGGCCCTCAGCGCCCGTGTGACAGCCAGAGGCACCGTGGAGAGGCTCAGCACAGATTTGCAGCTTGGGCAGCCAGAGTTGACACCGCCCTTCTGAGGCTGCTGAGATTTCAGCCGGGGCAAACCCATCAGTTTTCCTGCAATCCCAAACACTTACAGTCCTGAACCAACCAAACAGGCAGAGTAAAGCAGCTTCCTCCAGAGCACTGATAATCACACTCAACACACAGCACTTTATCATTAGCTTAAGAAGCTTGCAGATTCACAGATATCATCTGCTCAAGCATCAGAAAAATTTAAGATGGAAAAAACCATTTCACTGTGTTCTGATTTTCACCCAGATTAAATGACAAGTATTTTTAACTTGCCTCAACTACAGTTTTTTCCTGTTAAGAAGAGTTTTTCCCCTATAAATAAAAAGCTTAACAGAAAGTTTGCCAACATCAATTTGTGGTCAAAACTACAGAAAAAAAACTGCTCCATATGCTGCTTATAAATAAAATTCTGTCTTTACCAGACTATCCATCTATCTCCTGTTTTTTTTCCTATCCACCATCCAGGGCTCCTGACACATGATTTGTGGAATCCCAATTATTCATCTGATAGCCCACAACTGCATGGTCTCAGCTATTACGTTATATAAATTGTGCCTTTGTGTAAATTACACATCACCAAAATTCCTGTCTCATGCATTCACAGGCAGGCATCTCTTGATTCACTGTTTCTTTGATTTGAGTGCTTGTATGATACCCTGTTCTCTTCCATAACTAGAATTTCCTTTTTTTTTTCCCTTCAAACTTATCCTGATTACAGTTTTATTTCTCTTTTCACATTATTTGAAATTCCCAGAGCAAGAAAGACTGTGGGTTGGATGATTGAACAGTATAATGAAGAAAAAGGGAAGAGCAAAAAGCAGGCATGGTTTGGATGAGCCGAATTTTAAAGGCTAGAATTGCTATGCTGTTGTGGTGGTGGTATAGGCAGAAACTTGCAACGTTTTCTGAAGGCATTTATTCCATCTTCACCGCTTTTTATGATCCAAAGTTGTAGCATCCCCAGTCTTAAACACCCTTAAATATATTGGCATAGAACCATGCTCCTGTCCCTGCCCACCAGCCCTGCTCTGAAGGCACTGGGGCAAAGCACAGCACACAAAAGGCCCTGAACAGGTGTGAACTGCACATGGCCACCTGCCAGCCCACCCTCTCTTGTCTGCATTTCAAGTCTGTAGGAGCAGCTCTGCTACAAAGGTGTTCGATGGCAGAAAGGGCTAAAGCAGCTTTGCTGGCAGAGCTTGTTCTTCAGTGCATGCACCAAGTGAGATGGTTAGTGCTAAAGGTTAGTAATAAACCTTAGAGAAAACAGTTCAAGGGTTTTGGGTTTTTCCCCCGTAAAGAACAGCACTGTACCCCATTAGTTTTGTCTACCAGGTAATCTCTCCTCCTGGTCAGTGTAACAAGCTGCCATCCAGAGGGGCACAGCTTAAAATACCATGTATATATAGATTGTTAATCACTGTGGGATGATAGAGCTCAAATGAGGTTATGTCATCAGCTCCTTGATGTCTTCACTCCAACAAGAGCTCTCTTTAAGACTAAAGAATTTTACAATTTCTATAAAAGCTGTACAATTTGTAGAACAACTATCCATTGAACTTAACACAAGCACTAATTGCACCATTTCTCCCTATGTGACAAAAGTGTTGATAAATATGTCATTACAAAGCCTCTTTACAGTGCTATTCCCCTAAAAAAGGAAATGGTAGCTTTATTTCTACTTGAACATTACTACAGGTTCTTTTCCCTCACACTTAAAACAGACCTTCTGTAATCATGACTATTCAGATGTCTCTTAGCTACATCTCTGACAAATGATTTATGGTACCTGGAGAGCTACTGCAGGTGACTCTCCTCCTCTGTATGATATTTAGTTATTAAAACAAGGTTGTGTTTTTTCCAGCAAGTGCAGAGGAAGAGAACGAGTGATTTCTCATTTCCTTACTCACTTTGAGGGGAACATTTCCTTCCCAGGAGGGGCCATTATTTATAGCCATCTGAAGCATCCATATTTCCACCAGTAAAGGACAGAATTTAGAGTCATTGCTTAGCTGATAATATTAATAGCATTTGAGATAGAAGCTGAGAAAGGTGAACAGAACTTATCCTTCTGATGAAACAGTGGTTGGAAGAACTAAAATACTGTAGGAATTTGTGCTGAAAAGGAGCAAGGAAAGCTTTACACAGGTGTACAGAACACGTATTCAAAGGCCACTATTTTACATGCTATTTCCCTATTCGTGTTTTTCAAACAGTTGGCACTGAATACTGCACAGAGAAAATACATCAATTACTTTAAAGTTGACATTTTTCCCCCCAGTACTCTCTTAGCATCTTTTTCATTACAAAGTGCATGATTAACCACCACAGGCTGAAGACTGTGGTTGAGAACATAAGCTGGTTTAAATCAGCACCAGCCTTGTGAAGTTGTTCAATAATGTCAGTTTTGAGACCACCCCCCTGTCACTAGGTGTGTAAAGCTGCATTATCCTTTTGGTGTTGTATCACTAGAAATAATAATGTATAGGGCTGGCCAGCTAGGAAAATCCTTGCGTGCTTTTAATATAGGCCATATATTCTGGGAAGAAAAAAGGCATCACAAAAACTTTAGCAGAGCTTGCTGCATTAACAAAAGGCAGAATAGAGTAAGATTTCATTCCATGGAGTAAAGCAGGCCTGCATCTCTGGCCACAGCTGTTGACTTTGCTTTTCCATGGTAGGCTGAGTGGCAGCACTTGGGCTGCTCAGTGCCACTCCCTGGGACAGGAGGAGGACACGGTGACACAAACAGGAGCACTGTGCTTCTCCTCGTCAGTGGGATTGCAGCCTTTGGGCTGAGTGGGGATTTCAGACTGGCTCTGGCCACCTGTGAAACCTTTAGCTCAAAAAATGGAACTACATCCAATTTACCTTGGGACATATCTTGACAGCAAAGTCAAACATAAGTTAAATCCTTCACAAAAATATTACTGAGGTGGCATATTGATAGCTGGTTTGGGTGGGTTTTCATCACTGTAAAAGTGTCACAGATACACAAACACAGAAATTGATGCAGGGCAAATCATCCTTTTTTCACCATAAAATACACTTCCTTCTGAGAGCTGATTTTTCATAAAATTGAAGCAGGCAATTTTTTTATATACAAGCAAAATAAACATAAGCAATTTTTCCAATAATAAACCCTTTTATCTCTGGAAATAGAACATTGAGAAATTATTTCTTTTTTGACATTAGCTAACTCAATGAAAAGTTGTGATTATTTATCAAGTAATTTTGTTATATTTAAGTGAACAAAAGCTTGGAAAGTATGTTTCTAGTGAAAGACAGAAATAATTGTCTCTGAAATTATTCTATTCTAAACATATAGAAGCGCACAGAAGAGGCCAATATGTCCACTTCTGTACCTGAAAATATTTTTATCAGTTATTAACCACTTCCTTTTGAAAAATACAAGCTTAGACACCAAACTCAGCTCTGTTTTTCCTAAAATTATTTCATTTTAATTGCTTGAATTAATTGGGGAAAGGAGAGGTCAGGGTTATTTTTAAGGAAGCAGATGGCTTGGAACAGCTATACATGTATAGCTAGTTATATATGCTACAAGTACCCAATACAATTAGCCCACTGCAAAAATAAAAAAGGCATAAAATGTTAATGGAAATGTTGCTGTAAGAGCCACCATTTATCAAGCACACAAGCTACTGCAGCTGGCTGCCAGGGGTCACTGTCAAAAGAGGGAAAGAGGACACTGCAGGGGGCTGCAAGGAAGGAAAGCATTCCCCCTGTGAGGGTCGGCAGCGTGCCTGGTGTTTCTGCCACGGCAAGCAGTGACTGGGCTTTGGGGGGTAGAAGATAAAAGTGTGATCAAGGTTTAAACACCCAGGTACAAGGTACACATTAAAGAGCATGTCAGGGGAGGGGAATAAAACACTTTTCACCTCCTTTGGGGTCAGGAATCCCTTAGCTCCATCAGCCAGACTGTTATTCAGGTCACCTCCTGTCCTGTGTGAGTGTGAGTGACTAATTGTGTTTCCACCCCTCCCCATGTGACAAAATGAACACCATTGGAGCAGGGACCACCCCTGGTTGTACCAGCTGTAAGGGGAAGGATTTTCCTTTGGCATCACTTATAAAAAGGGAAAAATCATCCACACAACTGGCTGCCAGGCTGGAAGCAAATGGCCTTGGCATGACCTGGGGGAGCAGGGGAGATCCCCTCATCTCTAACAGGGACATGAATTATATCCTCTCCTGCAGCTCCAAATGGAGATAACCAGAGACAATCTGATCATCTGACTTCAACTTGTCATCTGAGAGGTAGAGTTTCATGTTAGTAGATGGGAAATAAACATTGAAAATATCCTTTTACACTTGCAGGCAAAGGCAAGACTTACATAGTTCTTAAAGTGAAGCACTTCGTGTCAATATCAGTGGAAATTAATAAGCTGTGCAGCCATCTCTGACCTCACAAGCCAAAGAAATTTTTCTGACTTTGACACTATTTCTTCTGGCTGCTTTGTAACCCCTGCATGGAGACTGAAACACGAAGAAATCCAGACAAATCTTTCATAAAATGAACGATGCCAGATTTTAAGACCTGATCAGATGACATGATCGTTTGCAGAAATTGTAAATATTTAATAATTTATCTGTCTTCAAATTTCATTAAATCCATTACTATCCTGCTACAATGACCTTGTAGACAAACGCATAGATGGAATATGGTAATCACAAGGGCAGGGCATGTCACTTGTTGCAGAGGATTGTCCAGTATCTGATGGAAAGGAATAGTTCATTGCTGTGTGGTATAATGCTTTGGGGTTTTACTGGTATTGTTTTGGTTTTAAACTAGAAGGAAAACATTATTCTCATTGAAAATACTTAAGGAGCAAGTCATTTTGAAAAAACTGTCCACGACAAGGGAAGTTTCTTTAAGCATTTCAGATCATCTGAGTTGCCACAGGCTACCAACTCTTACGTTCATTCCAAATCTAATTTTTTTTTATAATGCTGTTCTGTAAGTGTTTGCTATAGCAATCCTTAGAACAAAAAAACATTAAATGTTTCTATTTATTTCTTTGTAATTGTAGCAAAATCCAGGAAAACAAAGCATCCCTAATGCATCCCTGTAATCTCAGGGAACAAAAGGTAGAGGATGCCATAGACAAGAGGTGGGAGAAGTGTCAGAAGGCCTGAGGTTAACAACATTGTAAAATAAGCACTGGCATAAACAAGTCAAGGGAACTGCCTCACATTTACATTCCTTGAAGCATGTGGTTTTTTCCTTTATATATGTGCACACATGTGCCTGTAAAATCAGAGCATTTTCCAAGGACAGGTGCTTCAAGAAAACATTTTAATTCTAGAAACTTTCGGTCTTACTTTACCTTTTAACTCCTCTGAATCTGTGGCTAAACAAGTACATTAAATCAACTTTGAGGGGAAAAACAAACAAACCAGTGTCTTTTCAAGGAGATTGATATCTTTTCCAGAGCTGATTTAGTAATGCAAAAAGACAATTAACCCTTATAGAAAATTGTGATCAAGACAAAACTTGGCTCCAAGCTGGACATTGTAATTCTGCTCAGACATAGAAAAAAAGAATCAGAGAGAATTTTCCGAGCAATGTCTCAAAGGTTGGCAAGATTTCATTATCTATTTTCTCAGCATTCTATTCTTATGTTTTTTTTCTATATAAACACAATTAATGAATCTGGAGAACTTAAAGTTTCACAGAAACATTATTTTGCAGTCAGAGAAAACTATCACACCTAAATAAAACATGACAAAAAGCTTTACAAAACATGGCCTGCATTTACCAGAGACCTGATGGTGTAATCAAGCCTTGAAAACAATCTTACAATGAAGCAAAATAAAAATAGAAAAATAAGTACTTAGATAAAATTGCAAATGCTATTGATCATGAATTGGCAAAAACAAACAAACAAAAAAGCAGAGTCATCCTCCTAAGTCCAAAATAAGGGAACCCAAACAAAGCCAAAAATTTCTTCATTATCTTGTCGGCACTTGCAACTCAAATGGGCATGTGAAAGAAGCAGCATCCCTAGAGCAGCCTTGCCCCAAATCAGGACCCTGGCAACCCTGACCTTGGGTCCCTCTCCCTACCCACTTTGGTTCTGCTAAGACACAAAAGCCACCATGATAAGAAAGAGAGAGAGCACATTTACGAATTTCTCTAATCTCTTTAACGTTTTTCAACAGTCCTAAATTAAATCCCTTTCACCCTTATCACTTTATCCCTCAGAAAATCCGGAGGATATTTGGATTCAGACGTCCATAGCACCAAAGATCTTTCATTACAACACACAAACAAGCACTTTTATTGAACAAGAACCCAATTACTTAACCCAGTTTCAGATTTCATTCTACCCTGCTGCTTCCACCTCGACATGGACCTCCTAATCTCTTCTGACGGGCATGGCTACATATCAGTTCTGATACACAGAGATGATTCCTAACCTCCCTTGCAGAGAGCTACTGATTAAATAAACTGAGATGCCCATCTCGGTTTCTTTGGACCAATGAATAACAATGAGGAAATAAAGTTGGGAGATAGAGACCTTTTTCCCTTTAATATGAACAGCATTCAGAAATAGACAGAAAATGAGGGAAAATAATTCAGTAAAAGACCCAGGAATGGAAACAGCTAAGTGTTTCTTGTGCCCTGTATAAATGATTCATTTATTCTATCAGCTAGAGGTTATGCTTCCTTCTTTTGTTTCTCTACTGCAAATTAGTAAACTGTTTCTTGGCTACTGTACTGGATAAACGATGGTATAACTTCAAATTTACCAAGCTGAGGGTTATGAATATTGGAACAGAAAGACTTCAGCCTGCTCTGCAGAAGAACTCCACTATGATACATGAATGCCTGATTTTCTTTCTGGCTCCAAAAGGTGACAGAATCATCACGTGTTGCAAGCATCTATTACCCAGATCACAAGCACAGAGATGAAAGTTTGTTGCTAATGAACTCAGGAAACTAGACAAAGTACATGTAGAAAAAAAGAGGGAGATCAATTATATCAACAAACAACCTCTCTCCAAATCAAATCAAATCAATTATTAGCAAAAGGTTGTTAGAGGCAGACTTCTATTAACTACAATAACCCCTGATCTCCAACTCCAGTGTGTTAGATACAACACTCCTGGTAAAGTCACCTGCTCATATAAACAGCCTGCTCTCCAATTCAGTGGCCAGCATGCAAAAACACAAGAATCTGAGCAACGACAAAGAGCCATTGTAAAATACTACAGATAAGGACACGGATATAAACATGGACAGTAAAAAAGAAGAGCTGAATAAGAACCCAATGAGCAAGGAGAGATCAAAGCAAAGCAAGCCAGAGAACTAAATATGATCAGTGATAATGTAATCATACTGGAGAAATAGGAGAGCTCTAACACCACTTATGTCAATCCAGGGGGAGTTACCAAACACCAGTGAGCAGGATCACAGAGCGTCTATGATCAATTCCCTTCAATTGCTTTATGATTCATATTGCTATACTATTTCTTTTGAGACAAAAAAAATATCTACAATTTGACCCTATGTTTCTGAAAGAAATTTTAAAATAAGGTTTAGAATCAGAAAAAAATGTGAGCAGAGCCTACACTATTTTATCTATGGGAGAACTTCTGTTGCTTCTATCAAAATATCTGCTTATCTTTGCTACTGAGATGCTTCCTTCATACAACTGTGTATTTCCAATAAAAGTATTATAAAGGAAATGTAAAAAATTTGTGTTGTCTCTACATTTGTTGTTGACAAAGACCTTGTGTCCTGGCTTTTTCTGCCTGTGGTGGCTATTTTGTGCTGACTTGTTTTGTCCCATTTATATCTCTGAACCAGGGAGAATTAATGACTTTCTGTATTTAGTTGGAGTTATAGATGAGTATTTTTCATGGAAAAAAACTTAGTTCAACCTTAGTGCATGGAGAATTTTTTAAGAAAATATTTAAGTCTGATTATTATTTATAATTTTTCTACAGAAGAAATCTTATCTTTTGAAAAAGTCCATCCTCTTCCTTGTATTTCTACTCAAGATCTTTTCAGGCAAAGAAAGCTACACAGAAAAAAAGTTTTGTGAACAACCCTTTACCGTGATAATGTCTGTCTAAAAATAATTTCAAAAGATACCTGCTGTCTCTCATCACTATGTAAGATATTTAGATAATTATAGGTGCATTTGGGAGTACTTTCTGTTTACAGGAGTTTGACCCCTTAAGGAGCAGCTAACACAACTACAGCAATGAGATGCTCACATTACCATTGCAGATTTGAGTGACTCTTGCTTCTGGCCCTAAAGGAAGAAGAAAGGCTTCTCCCAAACAGAGCATCATGTATGTTAATCATGACATTGATGCAGGCCTCGATTTAGCCTGTATTGCTTACATTTTGCATTACTTGAAGTCACATTTGTTTGCCCTCCTACTCTCTCCATCTTTTCATCCACCATGTAGTTGATGACACAACCATTCTTTTATTTACAGAGCAATTACATTGTGCATATTCTCCACATAGTAACAGGGAAAAATTTATAGTAGTGGATAGAAGGGCCATGCCATGGGAATAACATTTTTGCTAATGGTTAATGGTTAAAAATATGCCTTCCCACCCCAAGAAAGAAAGAATTTATTTCAAATTTGACAAGTTTCAACCAGCGCTTACCACATCCCCAGTGAAAATCTATAACCTGCCCCAATGGAAGCAGACTGCTGGTTTTGAATGTGCTGTGTTCTGCCTGCCATCTAAGGTAAAAAGAAGCACATCCAAATGCAAAAGAGTGGCTATTTTGTTCAGACTCTCTACTGTGGACCTCAACATAGTGCAGGCAAAGTTTCTGTTGTAACATTCACATTGTTTTTCTTCCTTTTGTCACTGGACATAGAGTACTACGTCTTTCATCATATTTGGAAACAAATTACAGCACTTGATTATATTAGTTAAATAGAGGTTGATTGATGTCATCAATGCAAATTAATTATGTCTAGTTAATGTTTCTGTGCCAGATTCCCTCAGCGAATAAAGTGATAGGAAAATGAAGTGTCAGAAAGGACCATTATCTTTTATTGTCAAGGTCAAGTTGTCAATAAAGCTTTGACATGAACTCACTAGGCAGGGACAAGGCTCATTGAAGGAGCCCTTTTAATCATGTTTATTATTTTTGCCATCATGAATGTATTACATAAACCTGTGGTAATAACCTTCACAAGCAAAAATTAAGCCAAAAACATCTGTTTGTCATCACTGCAGGTCAATGTGAGAAGCTGCAGATCTGTTTGTGCATTTGCATCAGAGCTCTATCCCCCTTGTGCTTGCCAGTGTCAGACACGAGTCTGTGGAGGTGACCAGAAGTGTCACTCCTGTTCCATCTGTTTGTGTGGCTGAAATATCCTTCTTATCCCCACCAAGTGCAGCCGATCTGCATGTGGGACAAACACTTGCAGTGGCTTTGCAGACACTTTGTTATCTCCCATTCAGAGGTTTTCCTTTCCAAGACATAACTTTCAGAGTGGGCATAAATTTACCCCGAAGTTGTGAAAATAACGAGTGAACAGAGTTCATTCCAACTGGTTTTCCCAAGTTTCTGTGTTGACAGACATGCATGGCAGCCCTTACAAACATATGGCCATACATTACAAGGTTAGATTTGTGCATCACAAAAAGACCTTTGGTTTCTCTCTACCAAGACTCAAGCAAAGCCACAAAACCATCTGGACATTTTTGAATTTGTTTTGCTGTCTCTCTACCATGGGTCTACATTCACAGAATACACTGAGAGATCAAATGAGACATCCTTTTATAATAAAACCTTCCCTTAGCAGTAAACTGAAAGCCTTGAAACCATTCTAGCTAATAAAGACACAAGAGGTTCAAAGCACACACCCTTCAGAAGGATCTCACTGTGCTGTACAGATGGGATGGAAACAACCCAGAGGAAGTCACAGATGAATTTTTCACCTGACTGCAGTCAGTGCATTAAACACAACATGGAATAAGATCTCCTAAATCTGAAGCTATGGTTCACTTCAGCCTTGTCAGTTGAAGATGCAAATTAATCTCTCCAGCTGACTGTCACTGCAGCTCCTTCCCGAGAGCTGGAGCACTGCCTCCTGTGAGTCCATCCATCCATTTCAGGAGTGGAAAGCTACAGAAATATCAATGCTGGCTTGAGAGCATGGCCAGCCCCAGACTAGGAATGCCAGCACCAAATTCTCCAGCACACCTCAGCAGCAGAGCAAGCTCAATGGCTCATCCCTTTCTTGTCAGCCATTTGAAAAAATGCTGTGGATCTTTTCTAGAAGGCAGCAGCCTCCATGCTTCTCATGACTGGAAAGAATACAGACTCTATCCAATCATGGAGGGTTTCATAACAGTATTTTAACCTTTTCATAATAAAGATGTTGATACTCAGGATAATATTAGGCCCAAGTACTACCGAGAAAGTCACTATCCTCCTCGCTTTGACTTTGCTATTGCTTTTTGATTAGAATTCAGTTGACAATACAGACTGAAATAGAAAGTACACTCAGATCCTGCAACACAGAGAAGTTAAAAGAGAAAAAAAAGAAAGAAAGAAAGAAGTAGAAAACCCCAAGCCTTTCGGGGCAGAACATGCACAAATGCTATTCCTAAAAAAGGCAAAAATAACACAATACAATACAGTCTTTATGCCAACTAAGAGTTTGTCTTCCATTTAACCAGTCACTTTTCTGCCTGGTGCTGCACTTTCATTTTGAACCATCCCATTGAAAATATTCTCTGATATGACCCTTTTAGGAATTAATAATTCATGGAGGTTTCACTGCATGGTACAGTTCTAAGATTAGATAGCACTGAGAGAATCTATTACAGCATAATGTAATAGCCAGTAAAATATATTAAAAAAATACACTATCTTGCTTATAAATGTATTACTTTCATATATATATTTATACATATAGGTGTCAAGGAACAAAAAAAGAGACGAAGAAGAAGGGCTTGCCCTACTAGAGCACATGTACAGGTTCCCCAAACAAAAGCATTTGTGTAGATGTATGTGGCATGTCTTCATACACATGTATATACACACACAATATATTAACAGTTCATCCACATCCTAGCCCTCTGGCTTCTTCAAACACAGCCATGAAACGAATGCAAAACATTGGTGTGGAAAAAAGGGGAAAAAAAAAGGAAAAATACTAAAGTATTTTCCCTTTTGCATTTCTGCTAATGCTTTTTAGTAATACTACCTAGAGGGCTGCAACAGCAGAAGGCAGTTTTGCCCAGAGGCTGACAAGCTGAATATTTTTTTTTATTTATTTATGACTTGGAAATGCTCAGCTGTTAATCCAAACAACTCCAAGACCCAACTAATATCTCCCCCTGCCTAGTTTAATCTTATGGTGTATTTTCATTCTTAGTAGGAAAACCATAGCAAGAGAATATCAGATTTATTTCATTGTACAGAGGTGAAAATCTGTGGATACACGTTCCGTGTAATGTTATCACTATGCAATGATGAAATATATTAGCATGTTTTTCACTTGTCTTGATTATAACTGACTGTCTGCTAGAATAAACTTGTTGAAAGTAAACTGAAACGTCCCTACAAAACAGCATGGGAACCCACATTACTTGTTCTCAGTGTTTCCAGCAGAGCAAGATTAAAACCCAGCATATTTTTGCACTAACCTTGAAAAAAACAAGTACAAAACAAGGTGCTGTGCCCCATGTCAGCCTCACTGTGTTTACAGTTTTGCAAAACAGGTGCATCAATGTCAGTGATGAATTACTACATGCCATAATCACATCCTCTTCCCCACTTTTTCAGTTGCTGACATCACTAACAGCACTGCCTTCAATTTAATAAAATTGAAAAGCCCTTCTTCCTTCTTTGGAGACACAACTGCAGACCAAACCTTGCTGGAACAGACGATTGCAAACCAAACCTTGCGGGAACAGTTAGTATTTCTCAGAGTCCACTTGCCAAAAGCCACAGTATCCAAATCAGCTCTGTGTTATGTACCCACGAGAACTTGCAGGCTTCCTACCAACCTGCAGGCTCTCCTTGCTGCAGCACAGCTGCTCCTGGAGTCCTGCCTCTCCCTTCGAAGCACTTCAGGGCAGGGATTTCCTCTGCTCCGCTGCATCCAGCCACTGCAGTGAGCAGCGGGCAGGAGCACAGGCTGCTCTTGCTGCTCTTTCTCTGAACAGGGTGGGTGGGCACTCTGGAAGATTTCTTTTGTCTGTTTTCTCCATTGAAACACGTGTTCACTACCTATGGGTTGTGTTTTTGTCTTTGAGATTGATTCTAACATTACAGACTGGCCTTGCCTAGATTCAAGTACCAAAGACGTGGTTCACCTACATCTTGGTTTACTGACAAAACTGCCAGTCTGAAAGCACCCATGGGGCTGTGGCTGTTTGCTCTGAAAGAGTCACCATATGAATGCAAAATATCATCCAGTTTGATTTATCTACACCTATTTTTTCATTTGGCTTTTTACACCTTGAGTGACAACCAAGCTAGGCTAAAGGGTAAGTATTCAGAAACTTTTAGAGAAACCAAAAGACCTGGAACAAAAATCTTAGACACTTAGCTTTTCTCTCTTTTCAAGTGCAAACATCAAAGTACAACAATCTATCTTCTTTCATTAACAAGTTTGAAAAAAAAACAAAATTGGACAACAAGCTTCCATCAAATATCAATTTTACTTAACTAGAAATAGACACAAGAGGTTATAAGTTCCTTCCTGCTCTACTGCCTGTTAATACTTGCTTCACCCCAGAGAAGGAGGTGCAGCAGCTTTCCCTGTTCTTGGAAATGATAAAACTTGAGGGACCAAGGCCCTGGAGCAGCTGCTCCCATGTCCAGGTTAGTCCCAGCTGCAGGCAGGGCTCAACAAGCTGGAGGTTCCTTCCTGGAGCACAGGCCAGTCCCAGCCTGAGGGGAAACCAGAAAGAAACCAGCACCAAAGAGATTCTATGGCAGGCAGGGGAAGGGGAAGAGCTGCTCAGTCTCCAGCTGCAGGTGGACCAATAACAATTTAATTTAAAAAACTTCTGGGCACCGTGGATAGCAAAGGAAGCATACAAAACTAAACAAGTAAGAAAACCTTACAAGTTTGCTTCTTTATTCTGTGCTGCCTGTGAGCCCTTGAAAGAAAATGAGTGATCTGACCATTTGAAAACTATTTTAGAGTCAGGGTGTTTAAAATTGGATGCTTGGGTTACAGTATTTTAACTTCAAAGATTAATTAATATTTGGAGAGTGGAAGCTCTTTTTTCTTTTAAGGTTCAGTGCTCAGCTGCTCATTAAGCACAAAATTGCATCTTCAGTAATTGCTTGCAAAAGCTGAGAAAAATGGTAAACATTTCTGTAGAACAAGCAGGAGTACATTGCAAAGCAAGGCACGAGACTCCTTCATTTGGGAAAGGAAACAAGAAAAACAATAAAGGGAGCAAGCCAATATTTTTGAACTTTTCCACAACTGAGTATCATCTTTATCTGCATGTTCCTAGCTGAGGGCTAAAGCCCTTGTGCCCACCAAGTCCAAGAGCTCCTGCAGGACTGAGATTAGGAGCAGAGGGCCCCCAGTCTCTCCCCACCCCGTGTCCAACATTGCAATGCCAGCACAGAGCCTCTCCTGCCATGCAGGTAACACCAGCCCTTGGGCAGCTCCACTGAGCATCTTGGGCAGCTCCAAACAAGGAGAGGATGGAAGGGCATTCCCAGGAGCGTGAGCACTACAAGACATGGAGAGGTGAAGTGGCCTGCCCAGGGTCACAGGTGGAAATTTCCATTTCCACATTTCTAACAAAGCTCCAGCTGCAGAGAGTTGGGAAGTATTTCTAAGACAGCAGAGAGATGGAATTCAAACAAAGCATAGTTTTGATACAGCCAGACAACATATTTCTCATGTAAATAGTGTGAATGAGAGCTGCTGCTCATACATATAAAATAATATACATTTTTCTATAAGAAAAAAACCTAATTCCTGCTTGACTATGAAATATTCTGCTCCAGAAGGATTTTTTGGCTATGAAAACCAAGTGACCTTTCATATTAACATTGATTCAAAATGATATTTTTATTTCATTTTGAAATGTCAATTTGGTTTTTTTAGCCACCAAATCAAAACGAAGTGACATTTTAACTTTAAATTCATTGAAAAAGAACTGTTTGCATTCAAATGCCAAACTGAAATAATTTTTTTTAAAAAATCACTTCTCATTAAATTATTTTTTTTCTAGAAGTTTAGAAGCTTTTGCTTCTTACAGCAACCAAAAAACTGTTGTTCTGGTCTTTTATGTCAAAATTTATGTCGGAAAACACTACTTTGTCCAAGCACCAGTTTTTGCTGCAATTTCAATTTATGGATCAAAAAGACATTATTACCATTATTAGCATCAATGTTCAATCCCCAAACAACCAAGCCTATTCTTTTTCTCCTGCTCTGCCATTCACTAAAAAAAATCAAATTGTAAATCAAGTCTCCCAGTTCCACCCTGCCCCACCTTTAATTTCAAGAGAAAGGGGAATTTCTAATAATTTCTTCTGCATTTTGAGAAGGTAAATTTTATTACTTTTGCTATTAAACTCATAATCCTATTAAGGTTTATCTCTCACATAAAATATTTCTCTCTCTTATGACTTTTTTTCTTACGTTCAGTAGAAAATTAACAGATAATTCAAAGCTTAATAGAAGCAACATCTGCAATGGTATTTCTTTTAACGACTCATCTTTCCTTTTCTTTTTATTTCATTTTACAGAGGTACTTTTTTTTCTTTGCTCAGCTAATTGCTAATATATGAAAGATAATCCAGTGCATATGTGGATATGGAATGCAATTGATGCAGAAGTCGAAAAAAGTTTTCAGATTTCAAAAAGGAATTTCCTGATAGAGCAATCCCCAACAATCATCACAATGTTCCACCATAAAGCTTGGACCAACATCAAAATTCTTGGACAATCTGAGCTCCTGTACCTTGGAGTACCTAGCAAGCATTTTCTCATTCGAGGTACATTCAAAATCCTGACCTTAATCTTCAGGTGTTGGATTTGTAAGATCATGAGGCCAGCAATGGAATTGTTCAATGCCACAACTTTTTGTTCTGAGAACAATGGCCTTGCCTCCTGTGGCTTTTGGCAAGAGCCGAGGTATGACTGATTTAATACACACTGGGGGTTTCTTTGTGGTTTTTTTTCAAAATTTTTATAAATATCTGCACCACACACAAACTGAACAACTGCTTCACTTTGGTCCATATTGCTTTCCTCGAAGGAGGAGCCACAAGCCACATAAATGTTCTGGGAGAAATAAAAAGCTCAGCAAGACGGGCTGCTCTGTGTGTGTGCATGATGCTATTATTTGGTGATGCTGCAAAGAGAGGATTATGAATTGAATCTCGTGGAGAAAATGAGAGAAAATGGATTATAGGAGTAGCTGGGAAGGAAAGCACGGGGACAAAAACCCAAACCCAACCAACCAAACCACTCCTACAGAACAAGCTTTCTTCTAAGTAAATGCTCTGAGTTTCATTCAGATAAAGTAAAAGCTGGGGGGAAAGGGACGGTGGAGGAAAAACAGAGGTATTAACATAAAAGTATCCTAATTTCTACATAAGAACAGCTATGGAAACAGGTCAGTTCTCAGGGCAAATGCCAGCAAACGTGTTACCTATTTGGGCTATAGTTCCTGTAGCTCAGTAATGATGCAGTTAATTGAAGCGATAACAAACAGCACCTGACTGATAATTGCTCGTGTTGGCCAGGGAGAGTGTGATTCAACCCATCCTGAGCCATTATCACATCTTTCTCAGCCCTCTCTTGTTTGGCACTGACAGGACTGTGATGCTAAGTGGTGTTAGCTCATTTCCTTGTTATTTCTCAAGCATTAACACAAATGGCCCTCGCTCAGTAGAACTTCTTCCCACAATTTTAATTGTTCCTTTACAGTTATTAGTATCTTTTATTAGGAAACACTTCTATGAAAATTAATCATTAGTAGAAATCTTGCATATTACATAAAAACATGAAATTGTGTCAGTCTTTTTAGGATGGGATTTTCAAGAGAATGAATTCTAGAAATTCAAGCCCTATTCCACTACATCATTCTTCATGGTTTATAAACATTTCCACCTGCTTGGCACAAAAAGGTTTTTCTTAAAAATGCTGAAAGTCTAAATCTGAATAGTCTAAACCCGAAATTATTTTCATAACTATGACCTGCATCTCTTGCTATCCCCCTGGTTAGAGCACAGGAACCCAAATTGAGGGCAGTCGGGAAACTTTTGTCTCACAAAAAGTAACAGACAAACATTGCAGCTGTGTTTTACTTCTGGCTTTGTCCGACAAAAACGGGGCTGCTGACAGTTTTTCTGAAAGGAAGGAATCAAGTTTTTTTGTGTGATTAAAGCAACTGAGAAAGTTCTAAACAACACCCGAGCATCACATGGAGTAGTTTAAGAAAGACTAATTTATACTTTTACATAAATCATACCTAGAATTTACTTGCTTGTAAACACCTTCAAATTCCCCCGTGACAGGGTTCTTCCCTTCTTCCTACTTTTAAAATGCAAATCGCTCACAAATAATGAGGAGAGGACTTCGCAATCAGACCAGTGGGCAAAACAGATGGGGACTGACACGGGAGAATTGGTGCAAGCCCTTCATCCTACAGAGGGGTGTGAGATGCAGACACAGGAGGTGGCTCTGCCTCGGTATCCTGCGGGGAGCAGCTCTTCGCACACAGACAGAGAAACGCTCCCCAGGGGAGGAACACAATCCTGGGTTCTACCGGGGATATCTCCCAGCCTTTGCTGCTGATCTCACACGTATTCCCGGGGGCTGAGACCAAGGACATTCCCTGTCAGACATCCTGCCCTAGGACTCAGCACTGCCCCCAGGAGCCGCAGCCCAGGCAGAATACCACACATCCCACTGCTGGAACACCCTTATTTATTATCCTGCACAGGGTGTTCTGGGACAACAAACCCACAGTGATCATATTTGACAGCACCAGCTTAACTTTCCTTGCAGTTAATAGTAAAATTATTAGCTTGTCCCTACAAAATCAAGAAATTTCCAGAAAATGGACTTAGCTGGAAATGTTATTTCATTAACAGAAATAATGAAATGCATTATTGCACCAATCCTGATGCTTTATTATAGTATTTTTTAAAATAAAAGTATTAGCTAATATTAAAATTATCTTTTTTCTTAATTCTTCCCTTGGAATCTTTAAAGTTGATATATTTCCAATTTGGAAAATACTCTCTTTAAGACTGTCAATACAGTCATTAATTGTTTTATGCAGTAAAAGAGTAAATATATCTATTTAAACAAACATCTGGACAAACAGGTGCTTCCTCATTCAATATCCTATTAATAATTCCACTTACTTCTCTTTCCTGCTGATGCCAAACCATTTGTGAGGGATTTAAATCACAGTGGTATAAAGTGTCACCTGCTGATATCAACGTATTTGAAATATCCAAGGCATCCAAGTTTATCTTGTGTCTCAAGGTAAAGTTCTGTCAAATACTGTGACCTAATTTCAGTCAGTGTTGGAAAGACCTCAGATCAATACCTGAGTAATGCAGAGATGTATCCATCACGTAACAGGGGACACTTTGTCATTTCAGTGACAGTCTAGTCTCCAAGTTTCATACAGTTTGCTTTGGATTGTTTGAAGGGGTGGGTTTGTTGTTTTGAATTTTGTTTTGCTTAGTGATACTCATCTTCAAGACAGAAAATCACAACACTTGGGAATGACAAAAAATTTCCCCACTTTGTTTTTTTAGGAGTATTGTTTGACCTAAGCATACTGGCCAGATGCCAATTAAAATAAAATTCATTCTTAAAGTAATTACATTCTCAGCTCCCTGAATCCTGAATGAAGCTTCACCTGCATATACTGACCCTCTGAAAGCACACACGTGAAGTGTTAATTATAAACACAAGAGGGGACTGCACCTTAGTACAGTGGGAAGTGACCAGTCTATGTTTCTTCCATACTTAAGTAAGAAATCCTTACATATTTAAGTATTAAGTGTTATATCTTGCAGCTTAATCAATTAATTGTTTGTAATATGATGAATGATTGTGTGACTAACAACAAGGATAAAAATCTATTGCTGGATTAAATTTGTAAGTGTGAATACAAATCCTGTTACTCAAGGCAGCAGAAAACATAGGTTTTCTGGACTATTGGCTTTGCACAAGATGAAAGGTAACAAAGAGTTTTGTTGAAATAAATCACAAGAAAAGATCTTTTGGAACTACAAAAAAAGTCAGTTTAAGTTCAATCAATCTGAATGTTCAACGATGTTCATTAATTCTAGATTAATGAGTTCCTCTGCAGATTATTTAAAATAAAATATAAAAACTTTGTAAAAAGCACTTCTTCAGCTATGAGAAAAGATGGTCATATTTGGCATACAATAGAAGTCCAAAAACAAAAAAAGGCAAGACAAAACAAATAAGACCAAACAGCAAGGAAGAAGGGCTGATGAGTGTCTACAAATTCATCTGAAACTTCTGCCTGCCCATCCCTGGGATTAATGGACTTTAGACCTTATAGACAGACCTGTGAACAGAGTGACCACAGGCAGTTATGTTCTATACCAAAACTCTATCTATTATATTTATATATATATTATACTAACTATAAATCCAGCTCTAATCTGTGCTGTTCTTCAGAGAATAAATTCTAAGGTTTAGTGGTTTTCCACATGCATAAACAATTCCCCAAAGCTTTGAGTCAGGCACAGAGGATAACTTTAACCAGGAAACTTTAATGCCAGAGTTAAACCTTGTGGAGAGGAAGGGGCAGGTGCCCTGGTTTTCATTTGCAGTGCACCCTCCCACTGGCTTTATTTGAACCCTTTATGGACTACAGACATAAGGGGCAGAGCTTTATGCATACAGCTTTTAGCACACAGCACAGCTCAGAGTAGAAGGGTGGATGGCAAACCATCATTACAAATTAGGCTCACGGAATTGGGCTTTGATACGAATCAGAGAATCAGGGGATAATTGACATTGGAAGGACTTCAGGAGGTCACACCCACAGACAGCAGGACACAGCTCTCACCACAGACTGCAGCACCAGTTATGACATAGGAATTGGTTTTTCTGAACAAATTGTCTGATTCTAATAGGAAGTGGGTATAAAAATAGCATTCAGCAACTCAAGTCAACACACACATTCATTGAAAATGTAAAAAATTAAAAGAAAAGCCATTCTCCTAGACTGCCAAATTAAATAGAAATAGAACTTTTGTGATGACCAGCAAACAAAAGATGAAAAATCTGGGCCTTGCCAGTTACATAGCTGAAGTGACTGAATCTCTTTAAGGTGAGCATTCAATTTTTCTATTTCTTAACAGAGGAAAAGAGTTTCCACTGACCCAAAAAAACCAAAAAGAAGCATTTTGTCTATTAATCCTCTTTATACATTTCTCTTGCAGCACTTTCAATTCAGTAATAATATGCCATCTCTTACAAATATTTGCACTGTAACAGAATCACTGTCAAATTCCTAACTTTTCTACAGTTTAGAGTCAGTTTGAAGGGCTGACAGTTTTCAGAAGCTTGTTTTAATTTGGTTGTTTGTCTGGGGTTTCTCTAAACCTGAAATGAGTTTACACAGTATCCACAAATGTTTTACATGGAAAGATGAAGGCATGCCTTTAGGAGGGGATAGTTCACCTTTGCAAGCACAATTCTCCAAAGATATGGGTTTAAGAATTATTTCCTTCCTGTAGAACTGCACATATGCCATTCTTACGTCTGGGCCTCCGTGATCCCCTAGGGCTGCCACATACTCAAGTTCAGCACTGCATTTATAAACACAGAATAGTCAAAAGCAAGAGATGATCTACAATATAGTCCTTTATACTATTTTAAACAATTGGAAGGAGTAGCTGCCTCCCCTCCTCAGTTCATTGGCAAGAAAAAAAATATATTTGCTGCAGCATCAGGACTAAGTGCAATGCCAGTATTATACACCAGGATATGAAGGTTCTTATCCAAAACACAGAAGGCAAAATAAAACAGAACTACACAGACAGTGCTCTCAAAACCAGCCCAAATATAGGAGGAAAAAAGAGCATAATTTTTATTTAAAAAGAACCAGTGAAAAATAGTAAAGCTGGATGCAAAAACCAGAAAACTAGAAACATAGCATGGTCCTCCAAAAGAGAAAGGATGGGATATTGATGAAAAATCCCTGTGCTGTGTTCTCTAAATGGCAAGACACAGTGGAGTCAATTAGGCGTCTCCTGAACATTCTCCTTTCCCACAGAAAAATTATTATATTTGTCTTTCTAGGGCAACATGCTCAATTTTGACATCACTAATGATGCCAAAAAACTTCACAAAAAGAATAGAAACACAAGAGGATAAATAAAAGTAGATCTTGGAATGCCTGGATTTCACATACCACATGCTGGTTGTGACTGTCTGAAATACTGACTGCAGGAAGATTTACAGCATTGTTCATGAAGTTGCAGAATAAATTCAGAAAGCAGAGGAGACAGGAACAAAGGAATAAAAAGAATTAAAGTGCTCCTGAAAGGAAGATGGAACTGTTAAATGCAGTTACTGAAAATGAAAAACAGCTGAATGTGTCAGATTCCAGAGAGCTACATTTTATAATACAACTTAAATAATCAGGTATTCTTACCAGAAGGAGTGTTGTACTTGATGTACTCTGATGAGGAACAGCTAAGTTTTCTCCTGAAAGAACATAAAATGAAAATTATGTCAGGCAAAGGCAACTTGAAAATTCCCTGTCAAAACAGAAATTATTTCAATTGTTTATGTAGCATTTATATGGATTCATTCGGGAATAAGTATTCGTAGCTATAACAATACAACATAATATTCTTTTTAATAACAGTCTTATTCTGGAAAAGGTTTTTTCACCAAGCTCGTGTTAAGACAGACATTTTCACAAGTGCAGAGCAGCTATTATATCTTACTTATTTACTATGCAGGTAAGAGTTTGTGACCCTGGTTCTAGCAGTTTGAGTGACTATGCAATAAACCCCCCCCCCACTGAACACTTTTTCTGTCAACCTGCAATTAGGAAAGCCTATGGAACAATCAGGTGATTGGCAAGGTGTGTTGGTGGGTTGGAGCATGTTCTGGTGACTAATCCACCAGAACTTTCATGTGTTTTGCCCAGTAGTTGCTCTAAGAGGAGGCTGAGGCATGAGGCTATTTTACACTCATCAGAAATTGCCCTTGTGTCACTGTGTCCATCAGCAGGCAGCAGCTTTCATCGTGGGATGGCACATTTGTTTTGTCATGCCAACGTGTTTAATGAAGCAGTCACATGCATTAATGGGGCATTACAGCAGGGTTCAAACGCTGCCCTGGCTGATGCTGAGGCTGTTCTCCTGCTCCCCCAGGTAAGGAGGAATGAGCCCTTTGTGTCCGTATTTCCCTTCTGCAGCAGCAGCCAATCCTTCCCATGCCAGAGCCTTTTCTTGCTGAATGACTGCACTAACTCCATCAGGACACGTGGCTCCTGTCAGTTTGTGACAAGCCACACGTGAAAGCTTCTGCTTAATGGCAAGTACTCACTTTCTTCCACAAAATAACAGCAGAGCAATTCTTACCTTTTTTATAGAGAAATGAGTAACAGATGTCAGTTACATTTATTTCAGTCAGTAACTGGGGATTCCTAAACTCCATCCTCTATGACTAATTTGCCCCTTTTCACACCTTTGTGCCAGTCACTTGGACATGTGCCAGGACTCACAGACTCTCACCCCAACCACCTGTTAGGCTTTCACATTGTATTTCTACTAATTCTCTTTCCTGATTCAAGCCATCATTACTGATTAAACAAAAACACAGTCACTGGTCTCTCATGAGGGCCTTTCTCCTTCATACAAAAAGATTAAATTTAAGACCAGGATAGATGGGGCTATTATAGTTGTTGACATTGCTTCTGTTGTGGAGCCTTTCCATGTCCCAGTGCTTCATTACATTGCACTGAACAGAAACAGTGACACCTTTACCACGTCCCAATACCTTATTTTCATGTACAATGGCACTAAGCGACCAGTGGTGCTGCCCATTACATTGTGTGATTCTACAACAGGGAAGGTGCACGCAGTGAAGGAAATGAGGTATCCTCCCAGTTTGTGACACGGCTGGCTTGTGTTATCCCTGCAGAAATCAAGACAACAGGGTACAGGAACTTACAGCAGGAACCCTTTGCTGAAATTCAAAGCCAAAAAGGTTCCTGCCACGGGAACAGTGTTTCTGAGCCCATAAAAGAAACTTCAAAGGAAATATTTTTTAGGTTCCCACTACTGACACAGGCTCAACTCACGCTCCTAAATACAAACTGAAGAACCTCTAGCTCTACCTGTCCCATCTAGCATCTATAGAATTCAGACTGTCTACATTTTATTAGCTGGTACCAGCAGGAGGGTTTTTAGCCAGTTCTGGGAAAAGGGCAAAGCTGTGAAAGCTTTATGATATTCTATTTATTTGCTTGGTGTGAAAAAATTTTTGTGGCCTTCAAAAATCTTCTCAAATTAAGAAATATAAAGCCCTAGTTGAATCAGTTATAAAAATGCAGCCTCAATGCACTGAGAGTACAATAATTACAAAGGAGCTGTTACCTGATGTATCATTCAGATCTCAATTTTCAGATAAAAACTCTGGAAAATAGGAGAACATCTATACTTCACTAATTTACTGTTAAATTCAGAATTGTATTCACGGCCCCAGTATAAAGGCAAATAATTTGAATTATCCAAGGAGAAGGTATCAAATCCTCCAGAAACTAATACATATGTGCTTCAATCATAAGCATCCTACCTTACCATCATAACTTAAACAATATTAAGGTAAAGATGGTAGTTCAAAAGATTAGATTAAGTGTAGTATGTCTTTCCCTAAATGAGTAGTCTATCTTTGAAAAAGAAATTCACTCTCTAAAAAGCATTTTGTTCTTTAAGACTCTTTTGGACACGTGTCAGACATTTGGGTAGATGTGGATAACACAAAAGATCAGTATTTCTTTTGACACAGCAGTTGAAAGAAATAGATTATTTTATTCAAGTGCAGTATAATTATTTTTTAAATCTGTTGAAGCAGAGAAATTACTATTGTTTGTGTTAGAGTTGAAAATGACAGGAAAGCTTCTGTGCAGCTTCAGTGGGGTGGAATGTACTCAATTGAGAAAATCTGAAACACTGGGTAGCTTCAGATTTCTAATAGCTGCACAAATGCTGTAATTAGAATCTAAACTAAAAGTGATATACACATGAAAATAAAACATGGCACACAGCAAAAATGAAAAGTGTGATATGACGAGCTTTACAGTCACTAATTTTTTCTAACAAATGAGTACTAAGAGCCACACCATCTCTTCTGAAGGCATAGCTAGCTAGCTGGCTTACCTAAGTAATTCCAAAATATCAACACACTTCTCACAGGATCCATACAACATGGCCTATCTCAGACAAACCCTGCAGAAAGATGAACCCTTTCCAATCTTCCTTGGAAACATGCCAGAGAAACCGGGTGGGCACTGCGGGGTGGCTGTTGTTGGGTAGGTGCAAGGACCAGCATGGGAGCGCAGGGCGCTAAGCGACCAGTGGTGCTGCCCATTACATTGTGTGATTCTACAACAGGGAAGGTGCATGCAGTGAAGGAAATGAGGTATCCTCCCAGTTTGTGACACGGCTGGCTTGTGTTATCCCTGCAGAAATCAAGACAACTGAGTGCAGGAACTTCCAGCAGGAACCCTTTGCTGAAATTCAAAGTCAAAAAGGTTCCTGCCATGGAAACAGTGTTTCTGAGCCCATAAAACAAAGCTCCTGGCTGGAGCCAGCCCCCAACACTGCACGCCAGCCCAGAGCTGTACAGCCTCCAGCCAGCTCGTGCTGAGCCCAGAAACCCACCCAGCTCTTCAAAAGGGTGCTACAAAGCACCTGCAGAGGCACTTGGTGCCAGTCTGTCCCCCGCTCTCCAGATCTGAGGGGGAACAGGAGCCCATCGTGCTGCTTACTTTGGTTGTGCAGAGCAGAAAGCTCTTGGGGCACTGCATTTCACAGGAGCAGCACAACCTCTCTGCATATCTTGCTCTGCTGAGCCCTTCAGACCATCCACTTTTCCCCCAGCCTGACAACAGGAAGCTGGAATACTGCAAGCCACTGGAGATTGCTATGGGCACTAACACTGAACCAGGTGGTACAAGAGCCAGGATAATCCCACTCTCTAGGACAGTAGAACAAGACTGATTTAGATTTCAAAGGATTTCTAGACATCATCTCAAATTAACCCAAGGCAAGACTACACTACTGTATATCCAGCAGAGTTCTGAACTTGTCTGTGGATGGAGAGCACCAACTTTTCTTAGCTGCAGCGGCTGCCTGCCATCATTTGGGATCTGCCTCTCTCCCCCACATTCAAGTACAATTTTTCTTGTTCTAGCTTATATCTGGTCTCCTCTGCCCTTTCGCTACACCCCTCCAGAAGTTTTCATCTTCTCTATTAAATCCCTTTGAGTAACTGAGAACAGCAATGGGATCTTCCCCAAAGTCTTTCCTTAGAAGACACCCAGCTCTTTCAGTGTCTCCCCATATACTGTGCTCCAAACCCCTAACAATTTTAATATCATGAGTAACACTAATTCAGCAGTGTCACTATGCCGTCCTTGCTCCCTGCTGCTCTTCTGTACTTACTGCTGCCATTGAGTCACTCATTTCTAGGACTCTTTAAAAATTTATTGCACAAATAATCATTGTATGGCTACAGAACACTTCCAGTCAAAATCATGATGAATTCTAAATCAGGCTTGGATTTGAGCCCCATTTCTCTACCAGGATATAATTTATTAGTCTTATCTTCTCAATAACTAAAAGTACAGCTGACAGTGGCACAGGACCAGGAAAAATGTGGAAATATGGCTTCTACAGGAAGCTTCTACCAAAAAGCTCATTCATTCTCATGACTGTATTACAAAATGCAATTATGAAGGATGATAGCAAAACTGCTGGTCTCTCCCCATCTGAGTTCAAACCTGCTCTCTAAGTAGCAGAATGTATTTCTTTCCTCCTCATTAAAAACAAAATGCCTATTACAGACACAAATACAAAACCTAGTAAAGTTAACCATTCAGTAATACTAGAAAATGAAATTTCAGCCAGCTACACGTGAGAAATCACAGCACTGGCCCAAGGTCCAGCAGTTTTACTGACACAGCATTACTCAATATTCTCCAGTACCTGCTGGGTTTGAGGTAAGCAGTAGGAAATTGAAGAAAAACATTTAAAAAAAAAGGGTCAAGTTTGAGATCAGTCATCAGCCTATATCTGAATGAGCTCTGTTCTGAGTGGAAAGAATGTGGTACATGGGAATTTGTCAGTAACTGCAGATGCCACTCAGCATACTTCCAGCTGCTCATCACAGAGTGCCTCAGCATTCAGGACTGCACACGTTAATTTCTCAATGCCTCACAAAGTGCCACAGCAATATTTTGCCTTCTTCCTTCCTTTTTGTTGCTTTTGCCTTCTCCTATCTACTCCTGGCTGAAGTTTGCACACATTGATGGATTGTAGATGGCTTAGACATCAGATTAACATTCTTCAAAGATAAAAAAAAATGACAGTGCTCTTTGTTTTCTCTGAAGCCACCTTCTCTGACCCTCTCAGTTAATTCAAGCTCATCAGCTCTTGTTCCCAATTTGTTCCATGTCTGGATACAGCCAGTTCTGGCTGCCTCCTCATAGAAGCTACAAGTCCCATCAATCTTCTGTACTCTCAGTTTGAAGTGGGGAGAACTGTTATGGACAACGAGGCAATGGAAGCAACGGCAGGGGAGGATCAGATGGGACAGATGTCACGTAATACAGCTTTACTTTGGGATGGCCATGCCTGAAAGAATGGTCTTTTGACAGAAGAGAAGGACCTGACCATGTCTAAAGAAAATGACCTCATGGACTACATATTAAAACTCTTCACACACTCATCTCTGGAATACAATTAACAGGATGTTTGTTTTGTTTTTTTTTTTAACCATGAGAACCTTTCTTTCTTCCTAATTCTAAATAAGATCAGGAGTAAGGAAAACTTACTACTGACCACAGGCAGACAGGATTAAGTGTCCTTTCAATGATGGTCTCAGAGAAGTCAGTTCCCCAAAGTAAGGTAATGTATTCTGTATGTTCATCAAGGCCAGGTAAAACAATTTTCCCTAATTTCAACCTTGATTTGTCAATGCATCAGGCTTGAGCACTCCAAGCACAAGGAAACAAAAGTCAAGAGCAGATTGGGTTGTCTTTGGGAAAGCACACTCAGCAGACTGGAAGGAGAAGGAAGAGCAACTGCTGCCAGGACTGGAACAGGAATGCAGGTATCAGTAAGGGATTGTCTGGATCATGACAATTCCTTCCAAAAATTCCACCCAGTTCTTGGGCCTTACACACCCGGAGCTTCGCAAGAATGAATGTGAAAGTGATTTAACAAAGTGGCCGTTGAGTTCTGGCAAAGCTAAGAAGATCCTAGTGTGAGCATTCAGCAGATGATTTACAAATAAATGAAACCCGAACAATGCCAATTTTCAAAGACACATTTTCATAGAATATGGATTTCAGCATGTTCTCTGGAGTCCTGCTTTCACTTCTAGCACTACAGTGGTATGCATAATATTTCCATAGAATTGGTTTATTCTATACTCACCTTTACAAGAGATTTCTGGCATGAAAGTAAAGGTAGGCAATGTGGAGAGCTACTTTTCAATGTCAGACTGTCAGCACATCCAAGCAACGACAAGAGACACTAAAGCTGTACTGAATGCAATTCAAAGGATTCATTCACAAGTATTTACCCATTTCTTGATCTAGAAATCATCAAGTTTTTATTACTCCTCAAAAATATGAAGACAGATATAATATTTTAAGAATTAATAAAATAGTACCAAGCACATTAATGTATTACTGGATCTAAGGAAAATACTTCAGAGTTACTGGTTTTGCCTCTGTACTATAAACATTGGATATTTCCTAACTTAATAAAGCTACAAAGGCTATTGCTGGTCAAGTCTTGAGAAGCCTTAATAAAATCTCCAGAAAGAATTTCAATATTGTTAAAACTCAATACTTCAATTATTAACTAGGTTATATTTGGGGTTTTTCAGTCTGATTTGAGAAAATCCTTTCACAAAATGAAAATATTTTTGTATCTCAGTGTCTTGATATGTAAAAAGATTGAGCATTATTTTGTTAAAAATTAGCCCTTTAAATAATAGATGAAGTCAGTAACATCATGAATAATATTTTAGACTCTTTGGTTATGAAGACTAATAATGATAAAAATCAAACTTAAAATGTCAACACTTCATTCTACACCAAAACCTAACAGTTCTAATGGCACTGGTGTCACTGAGGCAGACTAATGAGATGAGTCTATGTGCATTTAGTGTGCACTGGTGTATGTTTGTTGGGGACTCATCATAGTAAAATAAATCCAATACAGCAATGGAAAAGGTTGTGCTATGACTCATAAATATTTATAAACCAGGAAAACAGTAAAGTTGGGTTTGATGTTCAGGAAAGAAAAGATTTATTTTTCATGAATCCAATTCTTTAGGAGCTTCAGTGTGAAATATTTTTAATCCTTATATAAATGACCTTGATAAAATGAATAAATTGAACAAGGCTATCACCTAGTGGTCAATGGGAGCAATTTTTTTTTTTTTTCTTGTGAACTTTTATTTGCTGAGGTGGTGTTCTGGGGGTCTTGTTTCCTCTGTAGAGACCTGTCAAATACTGAATCTGCACAGCAATATTACAGAAGTAGCAAATGAATACATTAAGAAACCCTGTTGCACCAGGGTTTTATTACTTTTAATTTATTTTTGATGTCCAGTAGCTCTCTAATCATCTCAGAAAGTCCTACTAAATCCTTAATTTCACTTAGTGTTGTTTTTTGGGTGTTTTTAGTTTGTTTGTTGGGGTTTTTGTTTGTTTTTTTTTTTCTGAAGCGAACCTAAATGTCTACCTTAAAAGTCCATTCAGACATTTTCAAGAGTATGCAGCAAAGAGTTCAGGCAAGGCTCTTCTGACCATGATAAAGGGAAGAAAACACCAAAAAGGTATTTCCAGCATGTAGAAAACCTAAACTGATGGGAAAAATGAAACAGAGTCATTGCTAAAATAAATAGATACAAAAGGAAATAATCAGTGTCAATTCACACTGAAAATAGGTTTGGGTGTTTTGGGGAGGGCTGGGCTACAAGTCTTGGGGTGTAACAGCAAAGAAAACAAACCCCACACGTACACACCCCCTTGAAGCTCTGCAGTGCTGCAGGATCAGTACTGCAGAGCCCCAGGAGCTCGGTCACAGCCCGCTGCTCTGCAGGCGACACCGGCACAGAACAAAAGCCAGCGCCTGCCCTAAGCAGCTTAGTCCCTACACCTCCACACCGGTATTAGCCCAGGGCATTTTATACAGCCTGTAGGATTACCTTATCAAGGGCACAGGGGCCAGAGCTTCAGGGGTTTAGCTGGACAATCAGCAGGCTGTAATTATTTGGCACGTTGGAAGAGGAAATAGTTTTCTGTCTTGGAGGTTTCCTCCTTGTTTTCCAGCAGTTTTCTGTCTCAGCTGAGACGATCAAGTGAGAGGGTGCAATTTTGTCAGGAAGTATTGATGCTTTATCTTCCAACCATTTGGAAAAGTTTTTCTAAACAGACACCACTTCTTTTTAAACAAAAAAAAAAAAACAAACCCCCAAACAAAATCCAACACCCTCCCAAAACTTGAGCTGTAGCAAAAATAAGTTTCAGCTTAGAAAAGAAAAAGTTGTTAGTCTCCTGGACTACAGGGAACATTGTGAAAACATCACGATTGGGCACATTAGTGCATCCAGGTTTCTCAGCCCATGGATGTGATAGATCTCCTTTGTCCATGATACAACACAGCATGTGGCAAGGAGTCACTTAACATTACTTCCAGAAATAATACAGAAATTGACCTGAAATAGTGGAGAGTCCCATTTATTTAAATTGGGAGAGAAACAAAATTAAAACCTCTCCCCCTACATTTGATCCATGACATTTTTTCCTCAAGCCCCATCATTTTGACTCCTTCAAACATGACTTCAGTATTTCACCTGCAACCACAAGAGCACTGCACAGGAGATAAATCCTGACTGCACAGTGGCTGACTGCAATTGGTGACACCAACCACAGCTTGTGCATCAAAGTACAACCCTGATGAGGAACAGCATTTCAGGGATCCCCAGTGAAATATGCAACTCCACACACAAGAAAAAGTGACAGAAGTCAAAAGCAAGTCTCAAATACTTCCTCTCAGCTTTCCACCACACTTCTTTCTCCATGGTGGTGGTAAGTGATATGTGTGTTATCAGTATCTCCATTCTCTAAAAGCAATTACCTATCACTTGCCAAAAAAATACTGAGAACACCAACACTGAGAATTCGCATGTATTGTATCTGTATCCAACCAGTGACCACTGCCAGCTCTTCCCCTTACCCATCACTGTGCTACAGGTACTCACATTTTGTTGCTGGAATACTCAGAATGGACACAAAGAATTTCCACGTGAACATATGAAGTGTTCACATGTGAATGTCACTGCAGATCTGAGACAATAGCTCCTAAAAGTTTTCACAGCCATGATTTGTTCATGGTCTCCTTCCTCCAAGGTTGCAACTGTTTTCTGCAGTGTTATTTCTGCTAAACCTCTCAAACATAGGATTTGAGAGCAGATTTGCCTGGATCACCCCATCCCAGGGAGTATCCTCCCATTACACTGAGTGTATGTTTACTCCCACTCAGTTGTAATGTAAGCATTATTTAGGGTAATTGCAGTTTTATCACGAGTTAAGTCATATTTAGAAATAGAACACCACAACCATGGTATGTATCCAGTTTTTGTTTTAGAAATAGAAGTCTAAGCTGAACTTCAGTGTGAAATTGAATTCCTCCTCTCTGATACTATCTCTGATCATATCTGCAGGTGTTAATTGCTCTTTTAATAATACCAAAACTAACTACATTAATGCTAACAGTAGGAACATGGACTACTGCAACTTATTACCAAGGTCCTGAAGTATAAAGACATTCCCTGTCCCCTTTTACTCCTCCAAATAAGACTGGTTAAAACCAGCACAGTGTCCAATTCCCTCAAGACTTTATTAACTCAGGCCTGTAGTGTTAAATAAGTCAGGTACCAGATCAGACAGAATTAGGTTAGACAAATTAATCAGTGGAGGATGCATTGTACAATATCCAGTTCAACCTGCCTGCAATTATGTTAAATTTAGAATTTAGGGACAAGTTTCAGTCTTTAATGACAAATTCACTTTTTCTCTTCACATGCCAGAAGTTAGCTGGCAATGTACTGACTGTGGAAACACTAAAATAGGAAAAAACAATTGCTGCACAATATTAGCATATTAGGCTGCTTGGTAGTTTGGGATTCCCAAGGCATAAAATACACGGAAACACACTTGCAAATTTGATCTGTTTAGAACCTTGCTGCTTTATTTGAAGTTCAGCTTATTTAAATTGCACCTTCGCTTATGCTACCATATTTTTGAAAATAAATAGTTCAACAATATCTTCTAGGAAGATTTTGCCTCAAAATACTAATTTCCCACCTTTTGTCCCACCCACTGCATCGTCTAATGGATCCAGGGCTATTTCAGATTAAATCTTTAATAATCTTTTCATTCACCCAGATCCTTTAATCTAGGCACTCAAAAGATTATTTTTGTAAGACTTTCAATTAAGATCAACAGCACAATTAACCATAGTACTTCTTAAACAGCATGAAAATGAGAAATGGAACAAGATCCAGTACAAGCCAAGCCCAAACCCTAAAAAGAGTGCTGCATCCTCCCTGGTCCAACTCTTCTCCCACTGTCAAATGTTATATATTTTAGAGACAAACTCAGAAGAATTGACTACATACTCAAACATATTTGAGGTTGGACATAGCAGCTGGAGTTCCACCCCAATCTTTGAGCAGAGGCTGCTGCAACAGAATGCTCAGGGGTGGGTTCTGTTGATTACGAACATCCCCAAGAACTCTCCCAACTGTCTCTGCCAGTGGGCCCAAAACCTTACAGCACAAGAGATCTTTCCTATGTATTGTATGTAATGAATTTGAGCCAGAAATCATAACTGTCACTGAGGATAACGGGTCTTTTTAAATTAAATCTATTTTTCTGCTAGGTAGTAACAAGTTTTCATTCTAAAAGAATAGCTGTGCAGAAGAAATCTAGGTCATGAAGATTCCATTATTTTCTATGAAAGAAAATGTCAAAGGAATTTTTCACTCAGTGTAAGTGAATTTTTAGCATTTAAAATTTCAATATGATAAATCAATAGCACAATTTAAAGCTTTCACTCTCCAAAAGAACAAAAAATATGTTTACTGTTTCTCCTCACCAAAATATTTTTCTCTCTCTCTAATATAAAATTTGATTACAATTGGCAGAACTTTGTCAAGTACAGAAACTTAATCAGAACTTGAACTTTAACCACATATGTTGAAAATCAGTATTTTTCAAGCACCCTTCAACCAGGAGCAAACAACAGAGTAAGGAGCTGGGTATCACCCACCTCCCACTCTGCAGCAGGAGATGACAGCACATCCAAAATTAACTGGGCTTGTACTCGGTGTCCAAATACAAGATCCTTCACGTACTGCATGCACTGACTCAAATCAATGAATCAAAGTCTCCCTCAGAGTCAAAACAACTGTTCCTCTTGGCTAAATTCTGCAGCAGTTCTCACTGAGAATTTATTTTAGCTATGTTGCTTCAAACCTAAGAGGCAAAATATATGAACATGCATTGCTATTGCCAAAGCATTCCAGAACGGGAACAAAGAACCCAAATATATCTGTTTGGCTCCATCTCTAAAAGCCAAGGGATTTGGACAGAAGATCATCATGCAAGGTTAAAGTTAACAAATATTGATGAGAGATGCAGTGTAATGTGATGTCTGCTAGGGGCAGAATTACAGAAGAGTACAATTTCATCATTTTTGGGGGAAGGAAAGACCTACAGGTGTTGAAATTCATAAATAATCTAGCTCTACAGTTTTATTATTCTCCCTGTCTTGCTTCTAGGTTCAGAAATCAGTGCCTCAATTTTTATTGAAGATGATATTACAGTGCAGGGTTTGCACAGTCTCAACAAGGCAATGACACAAGAAGCAGGATCTGTATTACACACATTTGTATGGATGGATTGGACCCAACAAATGAATTAGCTCAATCCAGCTCTTCACAGCTAGCACGAATCTTGTTTTGGATTAATTTTCAGGCAGGAGAACTGTTTCACTCAGAAGATGAAGTGTTTTGGAATGAGTTTGAATGAGATAGTTAGAAACATCACATCTAATCTTTTTTTAAATCACACACATTTAAACTGCCACAGCCAAAGAGCCCGTTCACATTCCGCTTTCAACCACACAAGTAAAAAATCCAGGGGAAAAATACCATAAAAGCCTTATCTGCTCTGTGATCTTTTGGGAACTGAATAATAATAATACTTAACGGTGATATAGCACTTTACTTCTCCAAAGCACTGCATAATCATTAACTGAAAAAATAATGTGACAACAATAACTCATCTGCCTCCCATCTGCCATCAGCACTGCACTCCAAATGAGAGCACTGCAAAGAGAACATTACTCAGTACAGCCAACACCAACTTTCTTATTTTGTTTCTCAGATTTAACTGGTATGCTTCCTGCAGGGGGCAAAAGCAGCCTTGAGGGCAACACCAAAGGGTTGGAAGAGACCTCCAAGATCACTGAGTCCAACCCAGCCCTAACACCTCAACTAAACCATGGCACCAGTGCCACATCCAGTCTGTCTTTAAACACATCCAGGGATGGTGACTCCCTCACCTCCCTGGGCAGACCATTCCAATACTTTATCATCCTTTCTGTAAAAAACCTTTTCCTAAAATCCAACCTGTATTTCCCTTGGTGCAGCTTGAGGCTGTGTTCTCTTGTTCTGTAGGTTGCTGGCTGGAGAGAGAGACCAA
>WAAE01026318.1:97360-218446 GCA_013400495.1 Nicator chloris
GGACACAGCACTCAGTGTCCTTCCCAAACTGAGGGGACACAAAGGGACACAGCACTCAGTGTCCTTCCCAAACTGAGGGGACACAAAGGGACACAGCACTCGAGGTGTGGCCTCACCAGTGCCGAGGACAGGGGCAGAATGACCTCCCTACTCCTGCTGCCCACACCATTCCTGGTACAGGCCAGGATGAGAGAGTGACAAGAGCCCTGGGCAGGCCACAGGTGACAAACTGCCACTGCAGCTCAGGGAAATGCTCATGGTCAGCTCACCCCACAGGAGCCGTGGGCCGTGGTCACTGTAGGACTGAGGTTTGCTTATTCCAGACAGAAAAAATAGTGTTGGTATTTGAATTAAAATCAAACCAAAATCCACAGAATTCTTCAATTGCCAGCTAAGCACACTTTTATTGATTAACTAGGAAACTCCTCTGTCTTTGGGAGGGATGTGGAAGGCATGGAATAGCCTCGGAACAGAAAACTACTGAATTTTCATGATTCAGGTTTCATGATTCTCCTTCTCCAAAATGTGCAATTTAAAATTGTAAATGCAGGATTTCCACACAGATTGACTCGATTACTACAAACACAACAGGTAACATTAAGTGTTTCTGCATTCAGTCTGGGACAAGTAGGGTGAAGCAGTAATTTATAACTAACTGGCTACTTCTAAGTCCCCTTAGCCATTTTTCACATATACATCCTAAAAAAATTACTGTATAGAAATGAAAACCACGACAAGTAATCCAGGGCATTCAAGAGGTCACTTTCTCAAAAATGAGATAGGGAATACACAGAAAAAGGATCCCTGATAATATCTGCTTGGGAAAGCAGCTGCAGCAAAGCAGATACACAAAAGAGCGAATTTTCCGATTTAATCTCTCCCCCACCTATTTATTCCTCCATTTATATCTTCTACATAAACACTTGCAACTGTGCTGTGTATTCTAGGTATTATGAAAATAAATCCTTTATTTGCATTTTACCTTAATCTGGTTTGAATCAAGGGGAACTTCAAGGTAACTTTCCAAAAAGGACATATCTCCCAAAGGCAGAACAAATCAAAAAACTCAGAATACAGGGATTCCCTTACAGGTGCTTTGGCTCCTCTACATACTCCAAAAGAGTAAAATCATTTGTCCAAGACAGTCAGGCTGGTTTGACAACGACTACTGCAGGATCAAAGAAAATCACCTTTTAGTGAGTTAGGCATGATCTGTGGAACACTCCATCTTTCTGCTGGGATACAGCAGAGCTCACCTCACTGTCAGATCCATGTAGAGGTGTCATATTCACAGCAAAACCAGCCACTGATGGCTTTGCCAGGCAGTTTTCAAATTCCTTGCACTCCAGAAATGTTCTTATTCACAACTTATTTGCATGGCCCAACTTACCTTGGGCTTCATGTACTGTAAATATTAACAAAACGATAATTTTTAAGCTTTAGTTATCTAACAAAAAACTTCTAGATACACCTCAGACCATCTAGTGAAGGCACAGAAAATACCATTTCTTTAGGGAGTACTCACCAGGCAGCTTACCTGGGGCTCACTAAGTGATAGGCCCCAGGACCCTGGGGAAGCACAAGTTATCACACGCAGTCCCAGACAGACACACAGGCCTTTCTTCTTTTTATGAACCTACATTTTGTGGTGTACATTATGGCTTGTATATCAACTTATATTCTGCTGAAGAAGCTACCTGGCTGTGCCCAAAATCAAACTGTAGCACCACCTTATAGAAATGAAGTTATCAACATTACAAGCCCATTTACCATTTTTTGAGAAAAAGGCACAAGCTTTGCAGTTCTCTTTGCCATAATTAATTTACAAGCATTAAAGGCATTAACACCGTGTAAAACAAAAGTTATAATAGGAACAAAAAAGCAAAGATGGCAATTCCTTTGTTCACAAGTTAAGGTGGCATTTTTAATTATTATTTAAAGGAATGACTTTTTTCCTCTCTTAACGGACTAATGCAATAAAAACTAGTTAGAAAGCTGCTCTTTCCTCTTTCTTCAAGTCTGTCAGTAATTATTTCCCTCTGTTGTTGGTAGCTCCTCCAGGCTGCAGAACCACAAAGTAATCCAAAACCACATTTCCATGGGCGCATAAACCCTGACTAGATGACAGTTAACCCCAGTGGCCAGTTTGCTAAGGAAGGGTCACAAAGACATTTATAATTCATGACCAGTGTGTTTGAGTGCATTTCAAACATTGTTTATGCCCTCTGGCAGTTTTACAGCTCTTCACAGCAAAGCCTTCCTTCTGTAAATACTTGCAGTTTCACTGAAGGCAGAGCCTCTCCGAGGTGCCTGCATTCTGCAGGTGGCCCCCAAACAATATTTGCACAGTGAACTCATTTACCAAAGCAAGTCTATGCCTTTGTCAATAATGAACCCCTCTACTCTTCTCTTCTAGAACTATAAAAGGGTGATTTTGTCATTGTCGTTGGATGGCCTTGTCCTTGTGTGCAGTCACAATAATATAAACTTCCTCTATTCCATAAATCAGTTTCTTCATGATCTTCTCCACTTAGCTCATTGATCCATGAATGAAGTACTCCATTTTTGTCCTTTAAGCCAGCTTTTGTCCTATGCCAGCTTGAGCAACTTTTCCACAGGGGAAAAAAACAAAAACAAACCACCAAAAATAAAAACCAACTCTAAACGGCTTCACTAAAAAATTAGACTGTTCTTTCTTGCATGGTAGCTAAAAATAAACCTATATACCAGTGCAGCAGTGACTAGAGAAGCTGAATTCAGATTGAGATTCAGCAGCCAGGTTTGTTTTCCTCACCCCATCTTCCATTTCATCTCTAGCTTGCAACTTAACAAAAAACTTAGAATTAGGACAATCCCAAAACTAGCAGAAACAACGCAATTTTACTTTATTAAAAAAAGCAATTTCACAATGTTGTTCCTTCTCATTATTTCCTTTGAAAGAGTACCGTTTGAAACATTCTCAGAGATGTTACTTATCTAGGAATAAAAGAAAAAAATCAAAGGACAGTTTTGCTGAGATGCACAAAGCATAGCTGTGTAAGAAAAGAGTTGGAACATCTGTTGGACAGCAGTGACTTCACTGACACTGGAGTGCACCCAGAGCAATCTGAAGTTTAAGTGGCTGCAGATTTAGGAAAGACCAGCAACAATTTAGTTTTTGATGAGATAATCTCACTGTCATTCTCTAATCTCTTGCCATTAACATATCTCCTCTCTGTTCCTGGTAAAATCTAGCTGTATATATGCTTTGCTACTGTCACACCCCAAAATCAGATTAAGTGGTCCACATTGTCCTGTAGAATGTGCATTAATAATTCTTACTCACAAAGAGTGTGTGTCTCTTCTGTACACCACACTTTCCCAGGTAAGAAATATCTTTGGATGATGACTCTTTTTAAAAGAGTTGAATTGTTTCTGCTCTTGTCCATTACCAACCAAATCAGAGCCGTATTTACTATCCCTCAGAATTACTATTGCCTACCTTCCTCCTGTTGCAAGTCTAATAACAACCTCACACATAACAAAAACATATCTAAAGCACACAAACCCTCTACATAGGGTTCAACATACAAGAAAAGGTGAAATTAAACCTCATCTGGTTCTTTTAGACATTTGTATTCCTCATATTTAGTTAAATACAACACCTACCAGCTACTTTTTGGGCACAAAGTCCTTGCCAGCAACCTTTCAGATTTAAGTGCCATGATCTGCAGAACTATTCCCAACAAGCACACACAAAAACTCCCTGGAGAAGCACTAAGTATTGGTGCAACACAGTGTTGCTTATCTTCCCTTCAATTTTATCCTCTTAAGTTGTGCTGTTTGAAGCAAAATCAATTCAAGTTGCTTTGGTTACTCTCACTTTCAAAGCCTGAACCATTACCTGGAGCACTGCAGCACTGACTTAGCTGCACTCAGATCTATTTCAGGCCTTAGTGAATAATCCTGTGCTGTTCAGATTGCATTATACTCAGCAGTGTTGTATTTTCCAGTTAGTTGTTCAGGCACTGGCATGTTTATGTTGTCCATGACAAAACTGGAAGAAATGAACTGTATTGTCTACCAAAGGGCATAGGTAAAGAGTCCTCTATATTTCTTTCAGCATTTTAATTCTAGAGAAACAATTACTGAGTAAACAGCTTCGTTCCTCTATTGCTAAAGAAGAAACATCTGCTAATGAAGGATCAGCTGAGGCTTTCCACAAGAATGCATTTCCCATAGAGAAACCTGGCACTTCTCTTTTAAAAATCTTATTAATAAACAATTGACAAAATATTTTTTTGCTTGAAAATTGGGCTAAATTTTGATAAGAAATCAGTACTGGAAATGTAGATGTTGAAAAGCCATGCTGCAGCATATCCATGGATAGAATGGTTCTCATGCCAGCCAATTTGAATTTGTGTGCTTTAGTACTTTGTGTGGGTTTGGATGTGACAGAAGCAGTACATTTGGAGAAGGTTTTTTTCTCAATAACCATGATCTCTCTGAGAGGAAAAGCCTTCATTACAAAAAATACCAAAAATGATGATGGGGAAGAAGTGAGTGTCAAAACCAGGTAGTCCCTGTCACTTTTTCCTCTGCTAGGACAGCATCAGCTGGAGCCAACACAGAGTGCTTGCTCTCAGCTGCACAGCACTGCAGGCCTGCCTAGGGAGCTCTGTCCTCACCTGGCCTCAGCAGCACCATTCCTCTCCAACATCTTGCTTGCAGCAGTTTTGTTCACACTGTCTGGAGGAACTCAGTGTAGAACAGTCATCTTTAGTATTCAGCCTTTTTAAGCAAAGCAGTGTCCTTCATGTAACAGCTTTTCCCCAAGGAATATCACTAAGGAAATCCACGTAAGGAAACTGACAAGTGAAAACCTTGTTAGAAATTTTAATTCCCTAACAAACGTTCATGTTTGTATGCCCATTTTCTTGGGCTTTAAAAACATAAGCTGCATTTAGAAGCAGCTTAGATAGCAACCAGCTGGAGTAAAAAGGTATTATTGAAGGAATAATTAAACTTTTACAAACATCTGAGATCCAGTTTTCTGTAACTATCCTGCATCCTCAGGCAGGCAGACAGAAATCCCCTCAAAGACAAAGGTGCTGTAGATGAAGGTCAAAAGTAAAGCATTCCAACAATGCTCCTTAGGCTACAGAGGGGAGTAAACAGTTACCTGAAATCTTATTCTTGTTTATTTTCACCCACTTGTCAACAAATGATGTAAATTTCATGTGCAGCTCCTGGCCTATTCCAATAGCTTTCAGGAACTCTCAAGTTCTTTTTTCAATGTCACTATTATTTTTGGCTAAGTGACTCAATACAGGAAAGGATAAGGATATGTTGGGGGCAGATATTCTCTGGGCAGAAGGCACAATTTGGCCACTGTGATATTTAGACCGTTCAGGTGCTCTAAAACCACACCAAATATTCCATATGCTTTAGCAGCATGCAAGAAGCTCTAGCAGAGTGGTCAACAAGACAGGAACCCATAAATCAGCCTGTGGCCACACTGTGGGGACCGGTGGCTACAGGCACATTGAGGGAATTCAGAGATGAGAGGGTGAGAAGCCAACTCATTATAGTGACAAACAGCACCCAGCTGCAGGAACGTCTGCTCGCAGAGCCAGACACCTGCCCTTGCAGGCACTCGCTGCTCTCAGCCCACAGGCTGGGAGAGGACAGCTGTGCTGGCACCTTGGGACAGGGACACATGATGGCTCTGCCAGCCTAAGCATGAGCCCAGCTCAGCCTGGTGGCACCTGCATCCTCCAGTGCAGGGCAGGCTGGTCCTGTGTCCTACAGTAACAAGGGTGACAATTATCTTATATGATGACAAAAAAAAATAGAAAGGAAACAAAACTAAATCCTCCTTCTTAATTTTCACAATCAGATGATCAGCTATTGATTTAATGAGGCCCCAACTTTAACTAGACTACAGCAGAGGAAAAATCCTTACTGATAAAAAATATGAAATTCAGGAACATAGAAGCAGAGCAGCAATGTGCAAGCAACAAAGCTGAAAAGTAGTCTTTGGCTGGGCTCAAGCAGAAAGCCAGATAAAATACAGTGTCCAAGAATGTTCAAAAATATATAATCCAGAGGCCCTGTCCCCTTTCAGGGGGCTTGGGAATTGCTGACAGGGCCTGTTGTCAGAGAAGATACTGCTTTACAGATAAATGGTGAGGTGTGGAGGCTCAGCAAAAGATGCTCATTTAAAGACAGATTTAAAGATGGACTAAAAGATGTTCATTTAATGATAGATTTCATATTTTTCATGAAAAAAATAAACTGCAGACATTGGAACATCCATTCTTTAAGGGAGTGCATGATTTAAGTAGATGTGCAAGTCCTCATTTTAGGATCCACTGAGGGCTAGAAATAACACATGGGTAATCATAACAGTAAATTGATGGAGTGTTTGCCTCAGACTCCTTTGACTACTCATGAAGCTGAGGCTCATTGCCTTGCTGTCCAAACTAGATGTCCTAAAAAAGGCAAATACCTCAGGCAATACATTATTTTTGCTCCAGCTAGATGTTTTAGCAAGTGATTTTGAAGAGATTTGCTTAAAAATTATGGTATTACAAGCAAAAAAATGCAGGAGAATATGAAGCCAGCTGCAGTTACCTAAGTAGCATGAGAGCTGCTTGAGCTATTCACAAGAATTCGTTCAAAGCTGGAAGGAAGTTTTCAGTCCAAGCATTTTCAAGAATTTAGCTCGGGCCCCCAAAGGGCAGAAGTTCATTCTGGCATGGGACATTACAGTAACAGGCATGAATAAAAGGCCTCTTTAGATTACAAGGACAAGACTTAATGATAAACTAAAGGTCTCCAAGCTGACTGTCAAAGCACATAATCAATTTAAGGACCCAAACAGCAATTAATGTAAAGCTTGTTTCAGTAATGACATGAACCAGCTGGGCCAGTTACCTAAACACAGTAAGTCAAAGGTATTATTTATCAGACCATGCGTGTAAACACCAACAAAGAACACACTGATGTGAAGGCACTGTGGTCCCTGCCATGCTGAGGCAGGTGGCAGCACTGAAGAGACCCTGAACGAGCTCTGCCTCTGCATGTCCCCCCCACAATTCACTTCCAGAGCTTCCTTCTTGCACTCAACCTGCATTAAGGGATGGCTTTCAGTGCCGAGTTGAGCTGCAAGTCCCCACATCTATTCAAAACCAATACTTCAAATGGAATTGTCTTTTTTTAATGGAACCAAGCTGTGCTTTCTCCCTCCCCTCCTTTCATAAATGTCAAAACAAACCCAGTTGGTTTACTCCTTCACAATAGAGAACCTTTCGCCATGGAAAAACATTGAATAGCTATGGTTCAAGGGTAGGTCATTATCTATATAGTTGTGAGATCCAGAGACAAAAGGCTTCATAAGGCTTTTGTTACCACAGAAAAAAGCTGTAAATGCAAGAAATTAAACTCTCTCTGATTGCATTTCCCTGAAATTAGCAATGACAGCTGCCCATGTATCACAGAAAGCAGAAAAACACAAAGCTAATCTGCAAATACAATTACAACATTTTTGATATTTAAATGTGAAGCTTAAGCTATAATGAACCAAATTAATTTCAGATTGCCAGGTATAACAGAGCCACTCAATTTATTTCTAATTGCTGTATCAAAGATTTTACTCAGAAATGAATGTCAAGGTACATCATCCAGGCCTGAGCACTTTTAGGTCAGCATTTCTCAGACACCTCAAAAAGTGTTCCTCATAAACACTTCTCTATTAATCATAGTGCTTCATATAAACACAGACACAGAGGATTAAGTTTCATGTCAATTACTGTAGTTCTTCAAAATGCTAGTTTGATGATGGACTAATAAACTTATTCATTTTTAAAACCTGATTACTTCGGAAACATAGTATCAAGTATACATACAGCAGCAAAAACCATTGTCCCTGTAGCAAACTCTTAAAAAATTCCCCTTCAAACCATAGTCTCATTTTCCAGAGTAAATCTGCCCATTGGGCTCATGGTAAAGACTAAACCTAAAATAATATTACAAACTGCTCCACTGAGCTTGCAGCAATTACAAGTTTTATAGGTGTGAGGGGAATGGAGGTTTTGTGGTAACACTAAAATGACTGGTGCAAAACACTATGAAGCTTCATGCTGCTTGATAAAGAAGTGACCCATAATTAAGAGGCAAAAAAGGTATGTGAAAGTCTGTATAAAGCAAATGGAAATGGTTTCTCTGAGCAGCTGGACATACTTCAATATGTGTTTCTTAAATCTGCTACAGGCCAATAAAAACCAAAAAAGCCTCCAAGTTCTTCCCTGCCTTTATTCTTACATGCACAACATGAGCAGTCTGAGAAATGCAGCACCTCTTGTACAGTTCGCAGGCTCCAATACAGAGCTCAGCTTCAAACTCAGAAGGAAAGTGTTCTGGTTTGCCCAAAATCTCTTACATAAGCAAAACTGAATATGCTTTCAAAGTCAAGTGGTGACTATTCCTTAAATACCCTTTAAACCATAATTGACTCCTACCTAGAGGATAGTTGATTAAAGTCCTTGGGAATGAAAATTTGACACTGGTGCTTTCAAAGAAGTCCTCTCCTTACAACCACACATTTTTAAAACCAGACCCCACAGAGAATTCTAGTTCTGCAGCAGTTTACTGGTAACCTAAGCAAGCTGGGTCCAATTACACAATTTTGAAGGCAACTATTCGGTACTTCTATTCTTTAAATTGTTTTCTAATACGTCAACAATTTTGCAGAAATCTGATCAGCAGACCTGCAAAGGAAATATCCTCCCTCTCTAACAGAGATTTATGATGTTGAGTTCTCATGATTCAATACATGATGAAAAATAATCTTATTAAACAAAGATTTTAATCTTTTTTCTTATTGTGATGAATTATCAATATCATGTTTTATCAATCACACAATAGAGTTGATGAGAGCTTTTGTGCTGTACCCAAGTTTTAGCCTTAATAAATAGCTATTAATATAGCCTATAAAAAATGGCCATATGAGGAGATGCCCTTCCAAATTTGCATGCTGATGAAGAATAAATGCCTTGCAACTAAGAGCTGCTCAGTGCTAATCCAACCATTGCTAGTTCCATTTGCAGTAACCTCATCCTTCAAACACTGGCAGTGATTACTGCCTGACAAACGTTATGCTTACCAGTGGGTTTGTTTGGGGACTTCATGCATCTTTTTCCAAATCATCGTTTAAACAAGAACAAAAAAGGAAAACAGAAAATTTACTAACTCTGGGATAGAAGTATAATATTTCAGGCCGGTTCAAAGAGTCATCCACATTGCATGACCATCCACACTGTGCATGCAGAAACCAGCACGTGGCAAGTACCGCCCATCTGAACCAGCAGGTATGATTTTTTAGAAATATTTTTAATATTTCTAAATATTGGTTAGATTGGTCTAGGTTGCAGTTTCATATTTCACACTTACAGTTATTGTTGCTCTTCTACCAGATTTTGTAGAGTTCCTTCACTTTTAAAACAGTTAGAACAGTATTGACAAAGTCATTCAAACAATACCCATCTTGTTTAACAACTAACCATTTGACTGAAATGATAGGTTCCTATTTCTCATACATCAAAAGTTAGAGGTAACACAGGCTTAAGGAATACACCTGGAGAGTAGCAAACATTAAACCTTGTGCAGAATAATGAATTAACAAAATGTGCCTTGATGCTGCTTATCACAGAGCTACAGCACATTGACTCCAAAAGTGGGAAAATATCCTGGCACTTAAACAAGCATATTCAAACTCATTGATTTCCAATCTCTATATTAGAAGTGACAGAAAAAAGGCCAAGTATGACACAAAAATGAGAACAATTTCACATTTTCAGACTGAAGCTGTACCATAACTCCACGTTCTCAGCAAAATACATCCACTGGGTTAAGATTGTGGTAGAAGATAGTAGAAGAAAAATCAAGTGACTGGATGGTAAAGCAGTATTTGCAATTGGCTCTTGCAATATTCAGGGCTGAAAAACCGCACAAAATTGGCTTCTGTCTAACTGCAAGATAGTGTCATATAGAGTACCACCTAGAGATTTCATCACTATCTGCTTCTGGCTCTTTGTTACAGACACTATTTTTTTCTACTAAGAATAAAAATTACATGAAGAGCTTTTGCTTGTTTTTTTTCTATTTATTCTATTTTATTTTTAAAAATTATTTCCTTTCCATTGAACAAATATTAACAGAGAACTACTTGCACCCATGGTATTTTGAAGAAAGACCAGCCACTTACTCTAAGGGAGCTAAAACCTGACTTAAGCAGCTGTCTACAGCAGAGTCAAATTGATCCTAATAATGTCAAGTTCTGGATCTCATAGGGTTGTAGTAACGAGAAATTCCTGCCAAATGTAGGTGTGTTTCATCAAGGCAGAAATCCACAGCACTGAAATGTTGCCTTTGTGCTTGCTGTGATTTCTGACTCACTGTTAATTATGAGACAGTTGTATCAGCCTCACATCCCATTGGTTTGGATGCTTCAAGTTGCAGCAGTGCAACTGCTGACTCTTGTTGCCTGGGGGAGTTATTATACATAATAGAACAGATCAGGAAAAGTAAAGATGAATTCCTTACTACAACATGTTTCTGTCAACGTCATGTCTCTTGGAAGGGAGCCTTCTGCTCCTTAGGATGCATCTCACATTTTGTCAATGTAGCTCCTGGGAATTAAAAAATGTTTATATCGGGACAGAAGAGTGGACATAGCTAATATTATAATAACTGAATTTATTGGGCAAAAGGTGTTTTTTTCCACAGAAATCACCTATAAAGGTGAAAATAAAATCTCTGTAAAGATAAATAAAATTAGTCATCTCTTTAAAGAGAGAAGAATAGAGTTGTATTTAGTGTAATTAGCATCACAGTCTCTCCCAAGCATTTAAACGATCACAAGTCAAGCACAAAAGCAATAAACAAGTCACCAAGTTGAGCTATTCATTCAACTTTCCACAAGAGTTCTGATCTCAAGCACTAAAGGCATTTTACTTAAAAAGACTTGCTATCAAACCTTGCAGTATTTACATACACTAAATGGATAAGAAATCATACACCAATTTAAAGCTTAAAAAAAAAAAACCCCAAAACAACAAACCCAACAGTTAAGACTCAAAGAAAGAATGCCTTGAAAAGTGTATTTTACCATCTCTTTGTTTGAGGCTCTGCATTCATACCTTAGCTAACACCCAAGGCAAGAAAATGATACTTGCTCAGTCACAAAGAAATCTGTTGCCATGGGAAACCCAAAGATATCAACTCAGGAATTGATAGCAGGAGTAAATGAAAACCCACTTTTCAGACATACAAAGAAAGTACAAATCAACACACGGGGCTATGCAGCAATTGTGATTTAATCCTAATTTTGGCAAGGGTATGTGACTTTTGATGATGGAAGCTGTATCTGCAGTTGACACTTTTGTTTTAGCTTAATATCCTTCTGAGACTCCCCTGTTCTGCCAACCTAGAGTGACATAAATAGACCTGCATGGTCACCTAAGTGTACATTTTTCCATGAAATGTCTTTCCCACAGGTCCCAGTGGGCTCAGCAAAATAGACAGGAAAATAATCATTGAGAACAAACTCATCCTCATATAGAATATTATATTAATCTCCTTTTTAAGTTACATTCCAGAAAACCTAGAGTATCCCCTCAGATAGAATTCAAGTACAAACTCCTAAGTACTCACCAACTGATAACAGCTCATTTCAAGTGATTCATAACTCACTTCAAAAATTTGTTGTAGGTGCTAACTTGAGCAAATCTAATTCCAACAAAATTTTGCTGACAAAGCACCAAAGTCAAATAATTTTTAACTTGCCAATGACAAATGAGATGGAATGCACTCATATCACTGTAATAGCTTCATAATATCCAGAGGATTAAAATTCTGTTATTAATCAGTAATCCATCAGCCATGGTATTGTATTGGTATTTAAATTTCTACTAAAATTTCTGAGTGGAACAAAAGCTTCAGATGTTCTGTTCAGCTTTGAAAAAAATTACTGCATTGATTAATAATAACAAAAAAATACATTGCTTTGCTACAGTCTGAGTTCAGACTTTAAGGTATCCCAGAAAACGCAACCTCAATAGGTAAATGCATCAAGAATGTTACTGGTGAGAACAAAATCGTTATTCAGCACTGCAGTTCAGACAAACCAAATACTCTTAGCTAGTTTGAGATCAGAATGTATTTTTCTAGCACTATAATTCATCTTCCTTGTAGAAATTGTGCCTCAGGCCCTCATACAGTCTTTGTCAGACTAAAAAAAATTATGATACCTTCTGAAATTAAATTCCAATTTTGTGCTATGCTTTTCCATGTTCTTGACTTATTGTCGCTGGCACCTAAAGGTAGAGGCTCATAAGAATTATCTCATCATGGGCTGCTCAGGCCAGCAAGTGGCTCACAAAACTCTCAGGTGCGACTTGGTTTACTTGTTTAGTTCACAGTTTCAAGGGTCCACAGCATATACATAATTACTTTGATGTGTCACTCTGTAGAGGTTGCTCATGAGAGAGTAACTTCAGATGCTAAATATTTATCTTAACTACTAGTAATTAGACAGTAATTCAGACTCATTACTCTGGCAGTCCTCCAATATTATTCTTGAGCTCAAATAGAAAGCACAAGCACTCTGCTGGGGCACTCACCCATTCCTGTCTAATGGCCAGAGAACAAATCTGTAGGTTCCTCATTCACCTACAGGCTCTGTGGCATGTTTAGACCAACAACCCCTGCTGTTAGTAAGACAGCAAAAAGGTTAAGATTAGATAGAACCTGCTCTTTCAGGAAAACTGTGCCCTGCAAGAGGAGATATTCACAGAAATAAATTTATAGTCTAGACCACTTTGATTTCTACTTGTTTGCAGAAGTCACCAAGTGTTATTCTCCCTAAACAGAACCACTCCCCTGGGAGGAGCAAAGTCACTGTAGCACAAGCACTGAAGTTACCTCATCTTGGAATAAATAAAGAACATGCATTGAGGGGTTGCCCCGAGCAAAAGTGACAGCAAGTGTGCAGAAGCTGGAATCTTTGAGCATCCTGTCTAATGAAACGCATTTTCAGTCTGCCCTGTAATGGCATGCTGGCTGGCAACTGAAAAGTTTCGCTTGCAGCTTGCATTTCAAAACATGTCCACATTATCTACTTGACAGATAATGAAACCTCTTGCAATTACCTTTAGCTTGAAGCAGACTTCTTCAGCTATCATTTTCATATCGATTTGTGATGAAGTTAATTATGTTTTCCTGCAAGCTGGAACCCACAGCCAAAACCAAAGTCTAATCAAACCAACTGGGACTAAGGTAGTGGTAAAAGAACCCTTAAAATACAGAACAGAATAAAATGACTGCTGGTCTTTGACAGAGTGACTTGGCTCCCTGTGGGGGATAAGGGTTAAATCTCATCACAAACAGCCAGAATCTCTTGCAGTCCACTAGCAAGGGTGGGGGATTACCAGGAGCTCCACATCTGTTATTGACAATGCTGATGAGCCTAATTGGCAACACACAGCTGATCCCCCTGAAGCAGCAGGGGAGAGAAACAAATAAAGAGCGCAAAGGTGGATAAGGCAGTGTGAGCAATGCACTACCCAGAGTGGCTCTGGATAAGCTGCTCTTGCACACTGGAGCTCATCAGCCCCTCCAGCAGAACAGTATCCAAGGCTGGGGGGCTGCTGCAGGTTCAGCACTGGTGCAATAATGGAGTTCTGGCAGACAAAGAACAGACATACACAAACAATAAGCATGACAGCAAGGCTTGTCCAGGAAGGCACTTTCTGGTAGAGCAAACCTGTCCCACCCGCCCACCACAAAGTAATCTGCTAAAGAATTACAGTTCTGGCTTCCCAGCAAAATCCTCAAGTCTGTGACACCATTTTTCATATTAAGCTTATTATTACAGTATTGATTAAACAAAACAAAAACAAACCACCCCCCTTCCCTCCAACCTGATTTTACATTTAATTTCCAATCTATTTTGGGTCTATTCTAACAGTTAAACTGTGCTCAAAGCAGGATACTCTTGTTCATTACCAAAATATAACCCCCTTCCAGCATGAATTGGCTTTGAACAGGACTTACTTCTGCAGTTCAATGGCCAAGTTGTTATAGCATTATAGAATCAAGAGTCAGGAGCAAATAAAAATCATGTCACAGGCCTAATATCATAAAATTACATACACCCCAGGTTCCCACACTGACCTTTGCTCTTTTATCATCACTTACAAAATACAGGTTGCTGTCTAAGGAATTTTATTAAAAAGGTGTGTCCTTGCAAACACTACTCTACAAAACTGGATTCCCTTCTTTCAAGCCTCTTTCCCCAGCAAGATCCCAGCTGCCAAGACATGCTGTTGAAGTCCATGAACTACTCTTAATTAAAATACAATCAGAATGCTGATGTCACCCCAAGCCAGAAATATGCCAAAAGGAGAGCCAAAGTGTGCAATTAGTGAGTGACTGCAGCTGCAGAGAGCCTTCAGAAAAAGCAAAGCCAGGTGAAAGGTGTGAGCCCACCCTGAGTACAGCTCCCTCTTGCACTCCCAGACTGGCTCTGGCCACCAGTGACAGCCATGGTGACCTCAGTTTCCTAATTGGTTGTAATGTGTTTGAAAGCCATCGGAAGGACTCTCTGGAGAGGTTTTTTTAGGCTTTTCATTAAGTTGTGAGATCAATACATTCGCTCTGTACTAAGAGAATAAAAGGAACAAATTAGGACAAACTAAACCAGCTTTGAAACATTCTTGGGATTTTCCCAGCCTTGATATGTACCAAGTTATATCTGTTCTGAAACAGACTCTGTCATTTAATTTACTCCCCTTTTGACTAAAGGTAGCCATTAGAAAGAAGAGTTGGGATTCTGGTATCATAACCCACCTTAATATTGACAACTATAAAAATCTATCCAAGCACTACTATAGACAGTTTGCCCAGACATCTGCCTCAGTTGAAGTCACAAAGTGTGCAGCAAGAGTACAGTGATTCATCTTTCTTCAGCAATCAATGACATTTTCAAGCAATGGTACCATTTTCTATTGCCATGAAATTTCAACATGACTGCGTGGTTAGAAATTATAAAAATATCCACATTAGGAAAGGTAGGTGTATTAAATGTGCCTTTCTCCAAGGGTTATCAAAGGCTAACAAAGGAAATGATTCAAAAAAGGTGCTATGATTGAACATGCACTCTGGCAGATCCTTCAATTCTTTCCAGTCTTCTTTTTATACACACTTCTGTCATTCAAAATTTTCTTCACAAATTTTGTGAGTTCATAACTAATACTCTTCCAGGTGGCATTTGTCAACACATCTCAGAGTGCTGAACTGCTACAAGATCACTTTCACCATTTGGGATTAGGAATGCCTTATCCCAAGCACCTCAAAAATCCCCATATCAAACTTAAAAATGTATTTAATATGCAGCTGATGTATTTTCACTTCATATTGAAACAAGATACTTTTGCCAAATAAACATAAAATTATTTTTCCTTGCTGTTCAGCTGGTAGCCAGAATTAAAAGAGCATTTGGAGTGTTTGCTGAAAGGTGTGGATGCAAGCTTTGGTCCAGTACCCATATCATGAGCCTGGTGTCCAGCTGCAAGTAATCCTGAGATATCACCTGGAGCTTTGCATGCCTCCAAAGTCCTTTTAGGTCCCTGTCCAGATTTCCAAGCAGGACACATCAATTCAGCAATCAAACCTTCAGTTTACACAGGCTTCTCCTCTGGATACAGAAAGCAGCCCTCTCATTCTGTTTATTCTCCCACGCCTTTAACTGAAGTCCCTGCCATTTCATGGGCATTACTGTAGATTTTGTTTTACATGATCAGGAAACAAGTTTTTAAATATGTGTTATGCATTAAATATCACATATATTCAGCAGGGAAGGAAAAACATTTCTGGAGTGGAGTAATTTTACAGACTCTGGTTTCTAATAAATTTTCACAGCTACCCTAAACTGCATTAGCAAGTCCCAGTTTATTGTCAAGCTTGTGCACAACATCCCTCAGTGACATGTCAAATCTTTACCAAGGCAGCTGAACTCCTAAAGCTGTCCTCATTGGCAGGAAACTTGTCAGATTAAATTGCCACCTCTTGTCAGGTAAAGATGTATGAGCCCATAATCCCCTGTTGCTGATGACACAAACAGTCCTTTCTCTTTGCATGTATTATGAATCTCCAGTGTTTCTTACTATGAGCAGAGATGTATCTTGTGGGGAGAGGCAATATTCCTTGCTGACCACTTACAGCATGGTTTATTATAAATATAGACACAGGAACACAAAACTCCTAATTTCTTTTAATGGTTTTGCTCAGTTTTCACTTGTTTCCAGGCTATTTATCTGTCTAGAGAATCAAAAAATAAAAGTATGTTCATGGTTTCTTGTATCTTAATTACTGCTTCCATAGAGTTGTCCAGATGCATATTTACTATTTCCAAAGCTTTAGAAGGGAAGTTCCAGCCTTACCCATTCTGTGATACTGTGCATTCCTGCCCTCTTTACTACACCCTAGAAGCAGTATTTTGCTAGAAAGGGTTACTTCTGTGGGTCCTTGATTACACTCAAGATCTGAGGAACAGAACAGAGCCAAGCACCCTAAGCTTTTTTGATATTAACATAGAAGTATTACTTTCATCAGCATTTTTCAAATAATTACAATTCCAAACCCTGCTGCTGACTTACTCAAAACATAATCACAACACTGGCACACGGGGTATTCTAAGCAGCTCTAAACTTGGAGGAAAAATAAAACCAACTAAACTCAAACAAAGTATTTCTGACATACCTGCACACCAATGTTTGGCTAGACTCCTTTGTAAGTTGCATTTAAGCTTAAACAAGTTTAGCATTTCCACTTCTCACCCCCCCCCAGCTCCCTGTTCTTTAGAAATGCAAAATAAGTTTCAGGATATTTTCTTCTTGAAGGAAGAAAGCAATAGCTCTATCTACTGGGGAGAGAAATCATTCTTTTCCTCAGTTTACAGTTTTCCAGTTATGAACTGGAAGTTCCAGGCAATGCAACTTGAGGCTTTTTAGGCCACAGACACAGAACCTAACTTTCCCAACTATAACAGTGCTGCTCAACAGAAGGTGACACAAAAGTTTGATTCAACAGCTTAAACCAGAAATTCCTAATAGCAGGCAGAAACTTTTCTAAAGTCTTCTGAAGCACTGGTGCTGATTAGTGCTGTATTTCCTCACCTACTTGCAGGAACACAGATTGCTTACTGTGTTCTCATCACAAACTGAAATGGCTCCAAGCAGTGCCTGGGAGCATAATTAAAAAAAGTTGTGCCCCAGAGAAAGCTGCTGAGAAGCCTGAGCTAACTGAGAAATGCACTCGCAGCTTTTCCAGCTGACAGCCAGAGAGGAGAGCAAGTTCAATGGACATCAGATATAAGGCAATGCTGGAAATTTTCTGGCATTCTACAAAATTTTGTGAGTTTCCCAAAGACAGCTGAATGGAAGTTCAAATTACCAAAAATCAACACAAAACAGGTAAGAATCTAAAAATGGTAGAAGTAGGTATCAAGCAGGTTTTAGAAACAGCAGAATTGGTGAATAAAATAATTCATGCTTCTCCACTGAAAGCTTAAATGATGACAAAATGTTCAGAAAGAGATGCTTTTTTACCCCCTTTTATGTCTTACATAAAATGGACTCCTTCCACTAACCTTTCCTATGGTCCTAGACCTCAATTTAGATAATTCCATTATCGTCTTCAAAGAAGAAAGATATATTAGGAAAATGAAGCTATAGACTAATGCTACCTTATTAAAATCCTATTTACATAGAATTAACATAAATACAAGTTGGTAAACCATATGCTATCACATCTGCTCCTCTGTGTATTAATAACAAGACTGTCCCCTATAGGGCTCTCAAATTAATATGCATTAGAATATATTACAAAGTATTTTGATTCTCTTGACAATATAATTTGCAGCTAGATTATTTGTAGGCTTCTAGCTTGGAATTATTGCAGTTGCACTATACATCAGCTGTTTCTTCTAGTGTGATTAAAGTAAAACACCTGTCTCTTCTGGTATTAAGACTTTATGGAATTGTGTCAATTTTCAAATGCTCAGCTCCTTACAATTCAAGTAACAAATTCACAGTTTGAATGTGTCAGAAGATTTCAGTCCTTTATCAGCTACACCATCATTTAGGAACTTTGTTTTCCAGCTTCCAGGACACTTAATATATGTCAAACTCCAGCAGTGTTTACTAATTAGTTTAGGAAAAAACACTCACATAAAAGAAAGAAAAAAGCTTCAAATATGAAGCTTAATAGATAAAAATTACACTTCAGCCACTAAACATTCTAAAAATACATGTTTGCATTTCCAGTGAAGCTAACAGATGCCTTCCTGCACTGAATAAAGCAGGTGCGTGTATTTGCTCTTCAAGACTATGAAGAATATTTTGGGAAATCAGCAAAGTCGTTTATGCCCTACATTTTTTGTAATTTTATTTATTCCTTTCTTTACGTATGTTGTATGACTAAAAAAAACACCCACAAAATCTGTCATTTCTTCAGGTCAGCTACAAGGTTCAGTAATTATGAAGGTTTAAAAGCCAAACGCCAAAATAAAAAAGTTATTGAGAGGTATTTAGAAGTGTGAAGACCCCTCCTTCACAGGGGAGAGACAGCCACCATGAGCTATCTGCCAAAGCCTGCTCCTGGACCATGACTCCAAAATGCTTCCCCTGTAAAAAGGCTCAGGTACAGCTCCTGTACAGCTTTCCAACCTCAGGTACAGCTCCTCCCATGCTTTCCAACCTCAGGATCTCTATTCCAGTGTTGCTCCTTGAATGCCTCCCTAAATAAAGCAGGGACTACCACACGTGATGAAAACTGCCCAGAGCAGCCAGAGGAGGCTGTGACCCTCTCCTGCCCCTCAGCCAGGCTGGGAGGCCTGACCGTCCTCCCACAGCTCCCCCCAGACCTTGAAACTGGGAATTAAAAACCAAACCAGCACAGGAAAATGCCCACTTACCTCCTGAGAGCACCTTTTAAACCAAACCAAATACAAACAAATCAACTAAAACCATCAGGTTTTGTCTTTTTCTGCTTTATGTGAGCCAGGGAGAGCACAGAAAGCCTCTTCCCTGACGCAGCTCCAGCACTCCCACACTGTTCCAGAATATTCCTCGCAGTGCCTCACAGGCAGCAAGGGTTGGAGACTTACCCAAGCCACGGGCTCCAGGGACACTGCTGGTGGCCAGTCCCAGAGAGAGGAATTTTGTGGGGCAGAAGGAGCAGCCAGAACAAGCCCACACAGACGAGCCTCTCCTCCACTTGCTGCCCTCACCTTCTGAGGAGCGCTGGCAAACACAACCACAACTAATGCTCCTCACCTGAGGGCAAAACCTCCTTTATTTGCCCTCTACCCAGCTGGCCATGTAAGAGCTTAACTCAGGACACCTGTGACTGCTGCCTATGGCCCTGAGCCCCCTGCCTCACACACCTGTGGCCTGCTTGTTTTCCCCGTCAGCCGAGAGCTGCTTTGCTTTGTTCTGGTTGTTTCTGAAGCAGTCCAACAAAGTGTTCCTGCACGTTTCTTCTCTGTGGATTGTCTTATAGCTGAAGTTCAGAACTTCTGAGAAAATGCATATATTCTTAAATCAGAATTACATTTCACTGCTGGGCTACTTGAGAGTTTAGATTTCTAGAATATTTTCCTATCCTAGAAGCTTAAAAGTTGCCCAGGGTTTTTTTGGATGACTGTGAAATGCTCCCAGTCATGGCCCATAGCTCTTATTTTAGGTGTACAGTGCTGTATGGATGTCATCTCTTTCCACAGCTGGAGAAACTGAGGCTCAGGAACGTGGCAGGAGTGGTACCCCCAGTCAGAAAGAGCCTCCTCATCCTCAGCAGGGAACCCTGGGGACACACTGCCTTCGTGGCCACCCACCATTCAGGCTGCTGAACATCCCAGGGAAATTTCAAGATAGCTAGTGACAGACCCAGAAGTACAGAAGTATTTACATGGTTGTTACTTTTATACACTTGGACCAACATTTAATTTCCATATCTCACAGCTGAGTTTGTATTATTGCCTCAATGCCTCGAGACTGATGGAATGATGGGTAAAGGACGTCAGAGGTGACTTAATTATAGATCCTGCCTTAATATTCTTGATGTAATGCTGAAAAATATGCCTGAGTTTTCAAAAAACTATTGAGGAAGTACACTGAACAGAAAATATCAGAAGGTTGTTCTTACTATACAGGTTTACTTTCAGTTTTGGAGCTCAACTCATTATGTTTAAATTTTCAGGCTCTGCTAACAGAGGGAAATATCGAATATGGCATTCTCTATCCACAGAACAAGGAGAAACATCAATGAAACCATCTTTCCTCCAAGTGCATTGTTTCCTGCAGTTGTGTTCTGTGCAGCCTGTGCCAGGCCCTGGCTCAGGAGCCACGTGAGAGCCAAGGCCAGGCACGGCCTGCTCTGTTCCAGCACCTCCACAGGAACCCTGCAACTTGTCAGAGGTCACCAAAGCTGACACACAACCTGTCAGTCCACGTGTCAGGTATGAGCTGCACCTTTTCTGGGATCACAGGAGATTTAGAGTGAGAACAAGAAAGATAACAACAGTCTGCAGCTTGTTCCCCACTGGATCTTCTCCTCCAAGACTGAATCCACGTCGCTTTTGTTTTCATGCTTAAAGAATCTTCTGCCTGGCACTCCAGTAAAAGATGCAGCCATGCACTGCAGGCTGTGTCATCTCCTGGAATGAAAAACAGCCTTGAGAATAACAGATCATCAGCAATTTTCACTGGTTTTAGGTAACAGAGCAGGGATTATAGTATTCAAAAAGCAAATAAGTTGAGCAGTAGAGGGATGGAAGCCATGCAGACAAGATTATAGTTGGGTTTTAGTTTTGGCCTGCAACTACCAAGTTTCTGCTTTGTTATATACATTGTGCAAGGCTGCATGATGGATCAGATTGCTGCATAAGGTGTTACAGGAGTCTGTGAGCTTTAGACTTCCCACATGCAATACCATCATGCCTGCAAAATTTCCTTCAGTTCTGCATATTCATTAATTGCTTGCTTTGTCATCGTCTTAAGTTCTAAGTGTTTCATTCATTTGCAGCCTAGACACAAATATAATGATTTTTGCCAGCCAGAGACAAATAGATTGGATCAAGACTAATCCTACTGAGCTTTGAGTTCCTAAGTAGTGATCACAAAGGGTTTCTCAGTTATAGAACAGTGACCCTTTTGAATAGTATTCACATATAATTAATATAAGCATGTCTTAATAAACCATATGCTCACTCAGCTGTTCTTTGCTGTATTAATAACAAGGCTGTCCCCTCAGGGACTCCAAAATGAATGTATATTAGACATATGTATCCTAATAACCAGAAGGTATCACAGTTGTACTTGTCTTACTTTAGATAAGTATTTAATACAGCATTATTTTAATGACTTAAAGAAAACATATGTCCCTGTCAGCTCAAAAATGCAGTTTATGAGACTCAAGCTGAATATTGAGATAAAAAAACTCACAAATGCCATTCCTTCCCATTTTACATTAATAACTAATGGGATTGATAATAATGTGTATCTAATAATCTGATATTCTAAAAGAAAAGGGAAAGTGTCTATAAGGCAAAGTGCAACATAACAAAACCTCTGAATATATCACATAATTTCAGGTCTCATTTGCTGTTGCTCATTACCTTATAACACAGACTGTAACAGACTCTTGCTCTTCACAGTATTAAAGTGGGCAAACCTATTTAAATAAAATAATCACCATTATCTCACAGAAGAGTTCAGCTTGGAGTGATCTGAAATTTCCAACCACACTTGTTTTCTTATTTGATTTATCACATGCAATTTATTTTATGATATCCTAGCTCCTCAACACTTTTGAAAGTAAAAGTGGCAAAATGAAATTCTAATCAAAATCCTAGAGAGAAAACATCTCTGAGTAAAAAAATAGACAAATATTAACTGAAATAAGAATTCCTGCCTATATCTCTCACTTTCCAAAGGAAAGCCTGATCACTGATTTTTTGTCTTTTCTAGGATGGTTCTCATGAGCAGCTTTGACAGAGAACAGACTGATCCTGCTGTGATTTATTAAAATGCAAAGGTGTGCTTGTGCAATGGGAAAGAGCACAGTGGCACAGGAGGGCCAGGAAGATGCTCAGAGGGTTGGAGCATCTCTCCAACGAAGACGGGCTGAGACTGTTGGGGCTATTCAGCCTGGAGAAGCGAAGGCTGTGGGGAGACCTCAGAGCCCCTTCCAATGCCTAGAGAGGCTCCAGGAGAGCTGGGGAGGGACTTGGGCCAAGGGCCTGGAGTGGCAGGACAAGGAGAATGGCATTCCACTGCCAGAGGACAGAGTTAGACAGGATATTGGGGAAAAAATTATTACTGGGAAGTCAATGAGACACTGGGACAGGCTGCCCAGAGAAGTTGTGGATTCCCTACCCCTAGAAGTGTCCACCAGGATGGGGCTCTGTGGGTTTTGTTATGCTTGGATAATTCATAAATAACTTTTTCTTGCACTGTTTCCCATGAATGCCTTTTCTCACTCCCTGTGCCACATTTAAGCACAGACAGAAGAGTCTTTTTGGGGGGTNAGAATGGCATTCCACTGCCAGAGGACAGGGTTAGACAGAATACTGGGAAAAAATTCCTTATTACTGGGAAGTCAATGAGACACCGGCACAGGCAGCCCAGAGAAGTTGTAGATTCCCTATCCCTAGAAGTGTCCAAGACCAGGATGGGGCTCTGTGGGTTTTGTTATGCTTGGATGAATAATTCATCAATAACTTTTTCTTGCACTGTTTCCCATGAATGCCTTTTCTCACCCCCTGTGCCAAATTTAAGCACAGACAGCAGAGTCTTTTTGGGGGGGTGGGGAGGGGAGGGGTGGGGAGAGAGTCTTTTCTGCTATTTGTAATGAGCATAGGTACCCTGAGCAATGGGGAAACCATAGGAGTATTGTAGGCACCCCAAATAATACACTCATGTTGGATGGAATTTGCAATTAGCATTCTACCACTTCTACAGCTCTGCATAATAGATACAGCTCACAGAAGAGCTCAAAGTTACAGCTCCAGTTTTCTGAGCAGATGTGATCCCCACCTCACAAGATCCTCGGGTAGTTAACAATACACTTGTCATTTTGAATTGGATAAAAAGCAGCTGCTCTTTAAGCTTCCATTTCAAAGAAAATACATACTGTTCTGCAACAAATGGCAATTAGCTGTCAAAAGGGGAATACTGAGAGCAGTTCTCCAGATAAAATGCTTTTGTTTATCATTAATTTATAACAATGCATCACACACTTGAGGAGTAGATGCAAGAGTGGTAGAATAATGAAGCAGGAATATTTTGATCAAAACAACTACAGCAGGTTCAATGTCTCCACTGGGCTAAGTTAGCTGAATTGAAATGTCTGGTCTCAATTGCTTGTTGCCGTGTTGTGCTTTCACCAGCTGACATGAGGAAACTTCTTTTCCTGACAAAAGACAAAACATTTCTGCCAGCTGAGGTGACATTGTGTTCACTCAATAATGATACAAGGCCCTGAGGTTCTTCGGCAAGAAAGATAACAAAGAGAATCCTCATTAACTAACTGCAGAAGAATGAAGGTCAACCCACAGAGAGAATTTCATGCTTACATGTCAGCTAGAACATTTGTTCTTCATTAATTCTTTAAACCCAAGCTGGGATATCATTTAGCAGCATTTTAATGTCCCGCACTCCATCAGAAACAACTCTTAGGATGTGGGTTTCTTTGCATTGTGCTCAAGAGGCTTTTTTTAGAAGCACTTGACTTCACATCATTGGACACTAATAATATTTTAGGATTATTACAAGACTGGATGTAATACAGGAAATAATGGTTTGGGTATTTCAAGATGGAATAAGTGAGGATTGACATAATATATTCCAAGAAACCCATTATATGGACATATAAAAATACCATCACTATTTTTTATGTTTGTGCACTACTTTGTTACTGTTGTATTTTTAAGTGGTTTTTGGTGAATCAAAACATCTTATTTCTGTCAAGAATATACTCTCCATAGAGTGGTAGAATTATATGCAAGATACTCTATTTTCAAATATGCAGATTCAACCATAAATATTTAGGTCTATTTACATCTGGGGAGTTTTGGAGATATGCTGTGTAATTAACCACTAAAAAGATGATAGCCACACCTTAGTTTTTTTAGACTTTACAAAAAAAGATACATATGTCATATTGTGAAAATGTTCTACATTTTTCTCCCCGTGATGGCCACAAAAAAATCTCCCAAGCCAATAGCCTTCTGGTTCTGCATATTTATTGTTGTTCAGTGCAGATCAGTTCTCATAGAAGTAAGAAAACATAAAGCACATTGTATATGTGTGTGTGTACATGTTTCTCTCTATATATGTATCTATATCTCTATGTTTAATGGATATCCTTTTGAAGATTTAGTTCTTATGATTAGAGTTTGAGGGCGTTCTGCATAAAAGAGAATGGTAAATGTGGAACTTGGGAAGATTTCCTGCAGAGCATGAGCACAAGCAGGGACCTTCATCTGGTCCTGCTCCAACTGCCAGAAGATTCCATGGACACAGCAGCACTGCCAAGGCGTTGGATCAAAGCACGACTGAAGGGAAGCAGCTGAGGGATCCCCCTGCTTTCCATGCCATCAGTGCTGGTAACCTCCACGTATGAGACAGTAACATCCCAAATATGTGCAGTTCTTTGTAATTTTTACCTCTCTCTATGCCATATGGCTATTGTGCTTTCAGGTTTATTTTAACTGACATGTTGCAATTAGAAACATCAGAGACATCAGAGAGATTTTGGGAGAGGAAATGGCCAGACAGTTACTGCTTCAAATGGAGAGGTTTATCCTTGTAACAAGTTTTAGATAAAGCAGTTTATTGTAACCCCAAATGGTTTGTCCTGAGTGTCTCATATTATTCGTTTTATTGGTCATCTCTAGATTCTCGTCAGAAAAAGAAAAAATATGAGGGAGAGGTGACTGACAAGCAAGAATATTTTAACTGAGTGTCCTTTTACTGTTTCTTCCAAAGCCTCAGTGAATTATCCTACGTCTCCTTTTTAGCCAATGCCAACCTGATATCAATATATTATTTTATGAACACTTTGTAAATAGATACATTATATTATATTTGTATAATAAATATATTTGTTAAAATCACTGTGCATTATTTTATGAACACTGTGGATTCTTGTCTCTTAGCAGACTTTTGTTGATTTGTTTTAGGTTTAATCTGCAGGTGCCATTAGATTCCTAGATCAGCACAGAACCCCAGTGCTCTCTGAAGGCAGAAGGCAGCGTGTGTCAGGGAAATCTGGCTGATCAGCATGCTGTCTAATGTAACACTGAGACGAAAACATACAATTCTTTGCCTACATTTTCAAATTAGAACCTGACGATAGTAAATATTATAATAGAAAAGCAGAGAAATAAAATTCTAAAATAAAACACTAAGGCACCTGAAAAAAACCAGCCTCCAATGTAATTCACCTCTGTAGCTGTAATCCAAAGGAGTAGTGGAGCAAAGTGTCTATTTGTGTCCTGGATCACGAAGCAGGCTGTAGCCCTGAGTGGGCTTATCTAGCCGGCTTTTAAACTGTTTCCATCCAACCTTGTCCACTACAAAATCCTCGGTTCAACACCCTTGTTTCTGCTGTCAGGCAGCACTGCAAACATGATTTTTTTTCTCCCTGCACCTGCAGAGTTCTGATGTCTGTTCCTCAGTCAGACAGCCCAGCACACAACCCATCTTCTCTTTCATATCTCCCTTTTATTAGGAAGGCAGCAAATTATAAGCTATTCTGTCTTCCCAAACTTGTCCTGATTGGCTTCAAAGGAAGAAGAGCCAGCCCGGCACTTCTGCTACAAAACAAGGCACCAACACTTAGAAAAAGCAGCAGTAGTATGCTGTGTGTTCCACTTCCTAAACACCAACTGCTCCATCAGTCCTACCTCAGCCTTCTCCTCTGCTGTGCCTGGGTCCCTCATGGCTTGGCTAGCCTTGCTCCTGACAGGTGTCCTTTCAGATTTAGTGGCCACAGGGCCCCCTTACAGACCATGACAGAGAGATACTTGCCATGCCATCCTAGTCTACTGGGGTATGCCGAGCAAATCAAGAAGCAGAAGTGGTAGAATAAAATTACTGCTACACTTAGGTAATGTGAGCATCTTAGCTGGATTTACACATTCTCAAATGTCTGCCATAATAAAACTGACATATACAAAAACCTGTCACATCTGTAGTAATTTACAAAAAGAGAACTGTAACAGTGCTCATAATTTAGAAAATGGCTCATTCAGTTTCAGCTTTTTTTTTTTTTAAATACCAGTATAATGTTGATCAACAAAATGTCTGTACAAAGGGCAATTCCTTACCTAACAGGTGGATGAAACAAAGACAGTTGTCTGCAACAGAGATCCAGAAGCTTCTTTAATTTCTTTTGTTCTTGCATGCTTTGGAGCAGAGGATTTGGTTTCCCCTCTTCTCTGCTGAACAATTATGAAGTAACGTTTGGTCTACTTAGCAAATGGTGCAATTTCCTCTTTCATTTTTATTCATTTATTTATTTTATAATGAAGAGAAAGCTCTCAGAGTGAACGAGCAATTACCCAGCACCTTCCTCTGGGATCTTTCTGAGAGCAAGGAACAGAGGCACTCAAACATGATTCCAATCCACCTTTGCCATCAAGCAGTGGCAGAGTCAATTTGAAGAGCTGCTGACACGCACAGAGGTCTTGCAGGCACTCACATGAGCTAAGTGTGTTAATGCTTTCCTAATCAAAACAAAAGCCACAAAGTTCCTATCGAACATACCCAGTAATTACTGACAGGCTATAAATGTGTGTGGGAAGTTCACAGTCCATCCCCTAAAGTTTATCAAAAAATAACATTTTTAAAAATTACCTGAATATCCTGAAATTTTTATAACCGGGCTTCTGAACTGATTTGTGAAAATGCCAAATTTTAATGTATCTTGGACTAGTTTTCCACCAACATCGGGTGAATTTAATGGGTTTAGATTACTTGATCAGAATTGAAATGAAAGCAAGAAAAGTGAGAGATTTTTCTATTTTTTTTTTTTGGGGGGGAGTACTTAAATATTACACTACAAAAGCAAATTCAAAGGTGTAAAATAACAGAAATTCAGTTTTAGGAAGGTATACAGGTTAACTCTGAACCAATAATTTTCTGAATTCTATCCTGCTATTTTACATTCACTGTGAAACACAAAACTTTCAGCAGTGGAAAATTATTCCTTTTCTTCTCCAGTAAAAGTGTTAGTCAAAATAACATTCTTTTATTATCTTTTTAGATAAAAAATTGATATCAACTAGGTAAAACATGATCCAAAAAATTCTTCCTAAAATACCACAGCATTTAATGTTACATTGCTGGACGGGGCTGTGCACTTCATGGAGGTTACATACCCCATTCAGAAAAGTGAATATTTATTCAACATACGTAATCAAGTTCTTGATTATTTTGTCCTTTTGAGAAAACTGTAAGAAGGAGATTTGAAATCCTATCATCCAAATCTGCCCCAGTGTACAACTTCCTGTGAGTGACTGAAGAAGATATAAGAGTATCAGTTCTACTTCACACACATTTAAATAGACTGGAGGAATACATTTTAAACTTTAGAAAATCCTAATCAACATAAGACTCTTTATACAAGTACTGCTATCATGTGTTATTGGGTAAACAGATTTTTTTCTCTTCCATCAATCTAAGTCTATTTATTTAGAAATTACTGGGTTATTAGAACTGCTAGCTTGTCTCTTGCATTTAATTTTCAATCTGCATTACATTTAGATATCCCAGTGACAGAGAAAGAGGCGGATGGTTCCATTTCTGTAGCTTCCAGTTCTGTAAAATGAATCTCAGTGTGAAAAATTAAGATTAATGGGCTTCATAATCATTTTGTTCTGCTGAAGCCAATTTGAATAAAAGGGAAAAAGCGTTTATATATGAAAATACCTTTGATATCTTTGGATAAAAATAAGCACTGTACATGAATTTGAGCTCATGCACAAATTGTCATTTTATTTTCTCCCTTACCTGTGTGATACCCCATTAGCATATGCACAATGGATTTCAGGATGTTCTCTTTCAAACTGTTACCTAAAGGATGTGCAGGAAATGAGCTGGGAGAACATCAAGTGTGGAGCAGTTGACTGCCACTCTGGGTATGTGATTTTAGGATTCCATGTACATCGTGATCTTTCACCAGATAATTCAACTTCTATCTTTAATTGAAGGGCAGAATGATTCAGCTCGAGATAGATGTAGCAATTCTTACCCCAGCTGCCTACCTGGTCCCTCTCTGAGACAACTCATGGTTGTTTTGTAGTTATTTAAGGGTCGCACATGTCAAGAGTTTTGCCTTTGGATCAGTTTAAAAACCTAAAGATGCAGTGTAGCCAGTGCAGGAACAGCACTGAGAATTCCCTGCACTGGAGAAGGAAGGTCTGAGAGAGGGGTGGTGAGCCCATGGCCCAGAAATAAACCATCCCCATCATCTCTCAGGGCATGCAACTGCTGGCAAAGAGAATGGGCACAAATTTGGGCCTTTTCTTTCTTCTGAGATAAAACCCCACTTTACTGTGTAACATTGAAGTGACATTTGATGAAATCTAATCCAAATTAAAACTGCTCCAAAATCGATTGTATGACACAATGTATAATCCTTTCTGATTTTATATGGCTAAAACCAGAACTAAATTAATTAAGCTAAAGAGTATTTCATTCTTCACTGGCTGAAAATTATTCCACTGACATTTTGGTTTTTTTGTCCTTAACTATAGAGTTTCTTTAAGCCCAGTCTTATTTCACAGGAGAACAGGAACATTTTAAATTCTTCAGTACAGGAGAAAGAAGAAAGCAGGTGACACACAATAAAGATTTCATACCTATTCAGCTTCTTGTAGCATCTCCAGACCAATGATCTTAAATCAACAGAATGACTGCTTGAGAAGAGCCCTATGCCACAAGTCTAAGTCCAGCACTGATCCACTTTCTCACTGTTACAAAGTCAATACATTTCACCCACCACCTTTGGCTTTATTTTTAACTTTGCCACTGTATCTGTTGCCATGCTGTTCTGGTAGGTTGAGCACTACCTGGGCAATCAACCAGGGAACACAGCACTTCACAAATGGACGTGGTATGACAGTGCATTAGCTAGGAAATACTGCAGCACCACCTCTTCCCTGAAATCTCACAAATTCCATTTTCCCTTCTAGCAAAATACTACTGAGCCCATAATGGGGAATAAGTAGAATTTAGATTTTTGTATCTGCTGGCTGAGCACCAGCCCATGAGAATGATGAACATTTTACTACTTCCAGCATCTGGCACTTGTAAAACTTTTGGTTTTAATTTCTGTTGTGTGATTTCACATCACCTGAGAAAACCTGCTCTAATTGGGTGTTTCATTTTATAATAGAAGCAGAGTGAATACACAGGGTTTTGGATGTAGCAGAGGTGCTGTGATGTCCTGACTTGGAGATGGCTTCTTGCCAACCTGAGCTTTGGCTGCATTAGCTTTGCAATCATTTAGTACCAGTCCTTCATGTCAGCAGGAAGATAGCACAAAATGACTATTTCCAAATGCATAAATACTCATCAACAGCAGCAGAAAGAACTGACCTAAGGCATTGTACTTTGCAGATAAGGAGTCACATTGGCTGGCTATTTGTTCATTATATAATTTGGACACATATTCTTTACATATCAATTCCATCTCTGTATGGCAGAGGAAATTTCTTTTTACTTTCTTTGCCCATTTAGCTTTTAATTCTTTTTTAAAGTGAGGGTCCCTCACTATGAATGTTCAGAGAGGCTTTTAGAAACTACTATAACACAAATGAAACAACAATATAGACCAGACAATCCTAAAATAATTCCAATAAAGGCTGGGCAGATACATGAAGAGGCCCTCAAGTCCATTTTCCCATGAAAGAAAAGCTCAGATAGCTTTTATTTGTTTCTTCTTTGGAAAAGTGCAAAGCTTTGCCTGTTAATCAGGAATTACTCATTGACAGTGTCTGTGTTAGCCTCAGTGCAATAAACCACATGTCAAAAAATTCACATTTACCTATAACACACATGCAGACACAGTAAGTACATATGTATACCTCCTAACTACATGCAAACAATAAAATAAAATAAAAAAAAAATCTCCCAAAATTTAACTGGAGACTGTACAAGGCCGTATAAAATCAAGCAGTTGAACAATGGCCCCTTAACAGCAGAGATAAATGATGGAAGCCTTTGGCCTCACAAACCATGACTATGATACCTGATGCAATCTGACCCAATGGATTATGAACTCCTCAGGACAAAAAAAAAAAAAATCACATAAATTTAAAGCAATGTCAATAACAGGGAAAAGTGATCAAAGCAAACTAAGACACCATCTAGTATAACTCAGATGCAGAATTATACTCTCACAGAGATATTTTTTAAGTTTTCCAGGAGGCATCAGTGAAGCAATAAAGAGGAGAATTAATCCCTAAAACACTGGGAAATGTGGAGCTCAGGCTTTCATTTATCTTGCACTCCTGGTGCTGCACAGGTATATCAGGGATCTGACAGCCCTGCGTGGTATTGCTGCTGCACCATCTGTGCAGCAAATGCACACCTGAGCTCCAGGGAAATGCTGGAGGAGTGCAGCAGAATTTCTAACTCAGTGTTTCACTTCTGGCCCAACATTAAAATATCGCTAATTATTGAACAATAACAGTAAAGCAGTCTCTCTGTAAATGAGATTGGCTTTCTGAATACATCTGATGTGAAACCTTTCCTTGGAGATGAGGGCTTTGGCACTCACAGAGTGAAACCTAAAATTAATCTGTCACGTTCTTATATAGATGGTGTATTGACTTTATTTATTTTCACAGTGCTCTCTTCTTGGAGAGAAAATACACTTCAAAGTGGAAAAATAGCCTTGTAATACTCAGCAAGAGATTCTTTTAATATCAGACACAGATGAGGAAGATATTCAGACTAACAGGAAAAATGAAAGCACTGAACACAGAAGCTGATAGAGTGTCCTTCACAGAACATAATATTTAAGCAAAATATCAAAGCATTTAGTCTTTTGACAAACACACTCTCTGTTGTGTAAATCAAAAATAAAAGCTAGTCTGACTGAAGCATTGGCCAATTAAGTATAATTTACTTAATTAGTATCAGGAGCTTCTCTCAACATCTGTATTCTGTGTTTTTCTTTAAAATCTTCTGCATCCATATCCTTGCTAAGTTCCTTACGAGTTTAAAGCTGAAGATTCTGTTTGCTGCTTCCATAGGTAGCAATTAGAATTCAGTTGTTCTCTCATTTTTAAACACAAATAAATTTCTTATATGCTTATTTCATAAATAAAAGCCACCTGTTTTAACCACCCTTCCAGTACCACAAAAACAGATTTGTATCCCATTCACACTATAATTGAATCATTATTATAGGAAATCAGATTTTTTACCTTATGCACAGCGCTCTACCCCCTGTGAAGCTCAAGATTAAGAAAAGATGACAAACATGACTTTCTTTTGGCCCTCTCATGATCAAATATACGTGACTGGCAGCTAGAATTTCATGGGGAGAACAAATAAAAGTAACAGCAAGAAGGACCCTGAAGAAGTGCTGAGGCTTTCCAGCTGCAATTGCTCTGGAGATGGCCACAGCTGCCTGCCTGGCTACAACATCACAGAGCGAGGAAAGAAGAGATTGGAATTATCAGCTTGTTGGGATGGCAGTGCTTAGTTTCAGGAGGCAGTTCTAGTCAGATTGCAAAGCTGATATATATTGGTATTTTCAGACTCACTATTGGAATAAAAATGGTTCTACCATGAAAATAAACTGCCTAATAGATACTCAATTTAAACAATAAACGGAAAAATAGTCAGAAAAATAATAATGGGGTCCCCTGATAGGTCTCAGTCAATATGTAGCCATTTAAAAAAAAAAGCTGTAACACAATTATTCTTGTGCATGACTCCAAAATATGCTCTAAGTTAATTGGGAACTCACAGGTTTTCCTTTCTTCTTTCCTGAGAACACTCCTTCAAATGATTTCCACTCAGAGGATTTCACTCTTTTTTTTTTCCATTATCATCAGAGTTTACATTAACTCAATCTACCTCCTACCTACAAAAAGCTAATTACTGATCTCAGCCAGGCCCATAAACAGTGCTTTTACATTAACCAGGGGTCATTAAATACCACAGGAAAACACTTTCTTTTCCAGATGGTTGGAGGGTTGTCTCTGTGCAACATGTTCTGCATTTGTTCACCTGCAAAGAAGAATTTCAATTACCATGCTTTAAGTTAAGAAAATACATACAGCTTCTCACACATGCATCTGTTGGCAGCTGCAGGAGCTTTTACTGATCCATGCACCACACTCACTGATTTTCTCTAGGATAACTCCATGTAACTCCATGGGTTTCATTGCTTTACATATTTGCCTTCTATGTGTTCTCAGAAGGCTCTGGTATGATTTTTCAGAAGTAAATATCTACTTACAGGACCAATTTTACCTCTTTTAAAGGCATAGAGCTGAGTACCCAACATGAATCCCTTGAAAGCACGCTAATAATTAGTAAAAATACTTTGCACAGCAGGAATAAGGCTTCCTCCTTTAAAGTAAAAAAAAATCCTGTTCTTGTGATTGGAAACTCTATGGCATCTGTTATGCACTCAAGATCTGTTGACTTGGAGTCATAAGGGAAGAGCATGTCACTGACATCTGTTTTTTTCTCTCCTGAAAGATACACAATGGAAATCAGTGTTATTATTGAACAAAATTGTGAGTTTTCCTCCTACTGTGTGGTTGGTCAAGGTACCTTAGTGCAAATTGTTATGATTGATCTGAATAAATTGCTAAAGAGATGGGAAAAACTGACCCTCGTGCAGAGTAACCTGAGGTCTCTGGATGAGAAGACAGGGAATCAGCACCTAAATTTCTGTGAGATTATAAATATATAAAAGTATGAAGAGGACACAGTTCCTTTCATTTACTCTGGAATATTCAAGGTGTTTTCATGTGAAGCATAAATAAGAGAGTGAGTGAGAAAAAAAAAAGGGTGAAAAATGTGCTTCAGGTGGACACAGAACTCAGAAATCCTCACTCCTCCTTGCCAGCGTGGATGTTTGGATCAGGTCTTCATCTCCAGCCTCTTTTTGTCAGCAATGAGGAGATGCAGGTCCTCCAGCAGATAAACCTCATACTCCTACAGATGAACCTCATCCTCCAGCAGATAAACCTCATCCTCCAGCAGATAAACCCTGTCCTCCAGCAGATAAACCTCGTCCTCCAGCAGATAAACCTCATCCTTCAGCAGATAAACCTTGTCCTCCAGCAGATAAACCTCGTCCTCCAGCAGATAAACCTCGTCCTCCAGCAGATAAACCTCGTCCTCCAGCAGATAAACCTCGTTCTCCAGCAGATAAACCTCGTTCTCCAGCAGATAAACTTTGTCCTTCAGTGGATCATGTGGGGCAGGATCTCACGGAGTCTCAGAGCAGGCTGTAACAGACACCTCTTGCATTTGCTACACGGAGATCTGGTTTCCTCTCTTGGGTTTCTATCTATTTTACTTATCTCCAACTATCAGAAAACTCTGAAAAGTGTTATTAGTGTTCACAATTATAACTGTGGTATACAAGATAGCTGTGATTCCCAAAATTTCTGGACAAAAATCTTCAGATAGAAGATTTTTTGGCAAAAAGGCATACCGAGCCACTCCTGGATGCTTCAGAAATTCATTAGGTTTTGCCAGATGGGCAGGTAGATGTTCTGAATTTTCTTTAAAAATACTACTTAAATAAGAGATTTCAAAATTTTGGTCTTGTATTTTTTCAAATGTAAATGTTACTTTTAATGTAAGTATTTGTTATATCACTTTTTAATTTGTAACTTTTAAAGAGTCTTTAAGATGACCAAAATAATTAAAACAACAACAACAACAACAGCAGCAACCAAAAAAGCCCAAAACCCAATAAATTCCACCATTTTAAATCAATCTGAATGTTCTGTTAAACCTAAAGCACCTTTCCAAATTATGTGGTGTGAGTCAAGCCAAGAAATCTGTTATTGACTTCCTTGTAATCAGGACTTTTTTGCAATCATAATCACAACATAATCACTCATATATTTTCTTTTTTTTAATCTGAAAACACACTAAGAAAAATTAGATTAATTCATGATTAATCCGCAAGGTAACAGTACAAAGGCAAAAATACCCAGATTTGAGAATGTCTGTGAATTCTTAAAGCAAGATTGCTACCAAAAATATTCACTATATAATTCACAAATTATTCTTGGGCTGTTTCCCATTTTATGAATGGACTATTCTTCTCTTTTTATTAATATTGTTGACTAGCTACAACAGGTGACATTTTTATCCCCTTAGGCTGTCCATTATCCAAATGAAGGGCCATCTGGAAAGGGATTCTGTTCACTGAAAAATGTGACAGAGCTGATGGCTTTTTAACTGCAAGTCATCTATGATTGCTGGTAAACACCAAAAATTAGCATTGATCCCCCTCAAATGAAAAAAACAACAACAATAAAGTACTTCAGACAGGCTTATGGAAACACCTTCTCGGCAGATGTGTGCTAATTAATAATTGTACATGGCAACCCTTCCTCATTTTTGTAAATTAATGCCAGTTGAATCCTCTAAAACAAATAAACATGACTACAGATGGGGCAGCTACTTGGATATGCCCAGCAGAGCATATGTGGAGTAGGGAATGGGCTGGGACTGAGATCTCTGCCATGCTACAAACAGGCAGTAGACAAGAGCCACTACCAGAACCTGCCACGCTCACAAAATCAGAGACTTGGTGCTTCTGCCCCCCAGGCCACGCTCTGGGAGGGTTTCCAAAGAGGAGGTGGATGCTGCACTGCCTCTGAAGGCTGTGGCTGGGAGGGACCGTGGCAGCAGTCACACATTCAGAGGCAGAACAAGACTGGCAAGACTGGCACCATTTGAAAGTGACAGCCCTCCAAATTGTGTTTTACACTAATGGTACAAGAGGAATGGAAAGAGAAAATTAAAACATAGTCAACTCATCTGCCTTCCACCAATATTGTGTTTTCCTTCTGGGGTGATGAATACACACCTGCAGTGACTGTACTCACCAAATGAACTGGAAACTACTCTTTGGGCTTTGATGGAATTGAACCAGGCTCTCTAACAGTACCAGCAAAAACTCACTGGAGTCTGACATGTTCTGACAGGGTTGGAACCCACTAGGAACAGAATAACAGGATCACAAGCATCAGAAAATACTCTCATAATTTCAAATATCCTCTGCACTGAGATACCATTATAAACATGTTTGTTTTATGGCAAAACTGTGCCACAATTATTAAAAAATAACTGCTTCCATATAAATTGGACACAAACTCATTCTCTTTTAAGGCATTGATTGAAAACGTGGATTTGGGGACTTTGTTTCCATCATCTGAAATCAGAATACCAACACTCAGGTACCTTTACATTGACACAGAAAATATACATTAAAATTCTTCAGCATACTTTTGTCATCACAAAATACATGAAGAGCATAATTATCTTGCCTCAGAAAAATCATATCCATCAGAACCTGTAATGACAACAGGACTAACAACCCTTGATTTACTTCTGCCTACTACCTCTCACTGGAAACCATCTATAACATCCTCTCTGCATCTGGTGCCACCCTGGTGAATGCTTGAGGAGCAAGCTTGGGTAACATAAGATTCCCCACTCTTGATCTAGCAGGTGTGTGACTACAAGGGCTACACCATGTTCATGTACCAAACTGATTGCAAGGAAAAACTTAAAATGAAGAAAAAGATCTACAGCAATAATATTGAAGCTGTCCAGCATACCAACAAATAAAAGCAATAGACTTTGTCATAGCACAAAACATGAAAGAATTTTAGTTTTAAAGTGCTGCTCTGCACAAGACAGCAAACAGAACAATCAAATTATTGTCTGCTTGTCTAACACGAAGGCAGCATTATCCCCAAACATCCTGCAGCTAGGAGATAAGATGCTGGAGAAGTACTATAAAATGGTTTATAATGCAACTAACAATGATTTGGTAATTTGGACATTTCATATTTAATGAAAAACTATTTAAATCAGAAATCATCAGACATGCAATGACAAGGCTTATTTATACTCTGTGTCCCCAGCCAATGACTGAATTCTCTCCATTTTTAAATAGCACTCTTTTAATATAAAGGGAGAAAGTTGGATGCTTGGTATTACTTTTAAATTAAACCACTCAACTGGTATGAATAAAAGGAAGCCTCCTAAAGCATCCCATAATAACAGGGATAGCAACTGGCTGGCAGAACATTTGACTTGTTTTTTCCCAGTAGATTTGAAGTGCACTGCAATGTAATGTATTGAAAATTATTTCTAGCCCTCCCTGATATGACAAATCACAGGCTATATGAGCAATCAAAGATCCATTTGAGCTGTGATTCATACATGCATGTGCTCAGAGCTGGTTCTGCTCAGTGCTCTATAATCAGGCCTGCAAACATTTTTCATTAGTTTCCCTTTTCATTAAAGCTGTGAAAAGAAGGAAGAGATGGAATCAAATGTAAAAAGAATGAGTTTGGTATAGAAGGGCAGTGTGCTTTTTAAGGCAATATTTTACCTGCTCTCTGTGTGTGTGCACACATATATTCACACTCGACTTCTGAGCAGACAATATTTCATAAAGTAATCATGGGAGAAGTCCTCTATTGCCCTTTCCAGAAAAGGTTCCTTGATCTTCAGATCAAAATGTGCAAACAGAATCCTATGTCCCATATTGAAAATATCCTGATAATCAGGATCTTTTTGTCCAAAACTTCACATTTTGCAGAACAGTACCTACCAAATGAGTAACTTTTCATTAAGATGGAATGGTTATTAATGCCACTCTCGGTGTGCAGGTACACGTAATGTATTTATATATTATTGTAACATAGAAGTCATAATTAGATCAAATTCCAAGAAACAGTTAAGAGAAGCTTAATATTCAATGTTTTTCTTGAACATGAGTGGAAGGCATATCTGGAATTTAGATTGTTATAATTACTCAAAAAAATTTCTACCCTGCACTGAAAGAGAAAACATCCAGAATTCACCTCTAGAGAAGATGGATGATGAATAAAGGAATTAGGACCTGAGCTGGCTCACATCATTGGCTGCAACTTCCCTTATCCAGCTCTTTTACTTGTAATATATTTCTGCATAAAGGTGGTCTGGAACTCTTATTTAGGACAGAGTTAAGGAACCAGACCTGACACTCAGTCTGGTTTGTCTGAACGATGTGCCTGGCCTCTATCCCTCCAAGGAAATGCCAGGAAACGCCTTCGCTGTCACAGTGGAACAGAAGCAGGGCCACTCCATGGCCCAGTGCCACTCCACGGCCCAGTGCCACTCCACAGCCCAGTGCCACTCCACAGCCCAGTGCCACTCCACGGCCCAGTGCCACTCCATAGCCCAGTGCCACTCCACAGCCCAGTGCCACTCCACGGCCCAGTGCCACTCCATAGCCCAGTGCCACTCCACGGCCCAGTGCCACTCCATAGCCCAGTGCCACTCCACAGCCCAGTGCCACTCCACAGCCCAGTGCCACTCCATGGCCCAGTGCCACTCCACAGCCCAGTGCCACTCCACAGCCCAGTGCCACACCATGGCCCAGTGCAATTGCACAGCCCAGTGCCACTCCACAGCCCAGTGCCACTCCACAGCCCAGTGCCATTGCACAGCCCAGTGCCACACCATGGCCCAGTGCCATTGCACAGCCCAGATGGGATCCTTTCTGGTCTTGTAGAACAAGCTCTTGTCCCTAGCAAAGCTCTCCATGGCTCCTGCCACATTGAGAGAGCAATGCAAGAGAGAACACTTCAATGTACCCATACAAACACCTCCTGAGTATCAGGGGCCAAGGATTATGATGCCACCTACTCTCTTGATTTGCAGTTGTCTAATTACAAGAGGAATTGCAGAATTTCAAACACGTTTTTAGTACATGAAGAGGATTTTCATGCTGAATGTGATATATGTATCCCAGCATTAGCATTGGTGATGGTTATTAGACTATTTTCTATATAGTCACTTTGTGTATTTTTTAATGTTCTTTTAAATTCTATGCAGTCTCTACATAAAAATTCACAGCATTAACTCTCTGCATAAGACTGAAAATTTGTTGCAATTTGCAGCCATGATGGTTTGGACTTCTAAGCTATGGACAGCCTGGATCCTGTTTAAATGCTTTATTTTGGACAGCTTAGTTACCACTGAATTCCAAAGGAAAAACCAAACATTGATTATGAATTAAAAAATCAGGTTGTGGAGTGACACAATTGTTAAATGGTAGAACTATGACTGACTGAAATATTTTACTTGAATTGGAATTAAAAATCTAGTTTATTTCTTGAATCTTATCTGCATAAAGCAATCAAGACACTATTTTGTATAGTAATTATGGCTGACAGAGGAACAAATGGTTAATGTTTACCATTTTTCTCATTGCTTCCCATTTCTCAGAGGCAAAACTGAAAGGAAATAGCACAATAGGGTTTTTTAAATGGGGAACAGAGAGAGAAAAAATTTAATAGCTTGGATAATAATTTAGTAATGACTTAGAAATAATTTGAGACTATATTTTGAGAATATTCCCACATATTCTATGAGAAAGCAAATTTGATAGTAATGTTCATTTAAGAAAATATCCTTTTTTAATGAAAAAGAAAGTTGAATTCTTTATGTTCTGTACTATAGGGCAGGAAGGTACCTCAAAACCTCAGTGGTCATAAAATCCATCTCTCTCAACAGGGCAGGATAAGCTACACTAAAATGATTTCTGACAGCTGTTTCCTTAATGTGTTCTTGAAAATCTCTGGTGTATGGAACAGGCTGCAGCATCCCAGGGTGAGAGATCCAAGTGCTCAGCTATTGCTGCTGTGAGAAAAGTGGTTTTGGTTGCTTCTCTTTCCTGATGTCCAATCTAAAGCTCTCTCACTGAAAAAGAGTCACAATTGCTTTCTGTCCTATCCCCTACCCTGATCTGCAATGGACATGGAGAGCAATTTATTACCTTCCTTTTGTGATAACCTTTATTCCTTTTAACAACTGGGATCCTCTCTCATGTCAGTTGTATTTTCCCATCTAAACAAGCCCAGCTCTATCAATCTTTTCTGGGAGATCATATTTTCTCTGATCATATCAGCTTCCATCCACTGAGCTGGCTCTGATTACTCTGCCCCTTTCTTCATATGCCTAAAATGTCTAGAATCAGACACAGTGCTCCAGCCCGTTTGCCAGCCTTGTAAATCTGCAATAAGCAGGCAGCAGTAGCTTCAAAACCCCTCAGTCATTCTGCAGCTGAGGCACATTTTTAACCCCCTAGTGCATGTATATACCAATGATACAATTTTCAGACTAATATGCCAAGCATTGAGGCACATTAGGAGAACTGCAGCTTGAATCTGTGATAAAAACCATGACCAAATGAGCAAGAACTGAACCGGTCACAACCCCTCCCTGGCAAAAAACACAGCAATGACCAAAGGAAGAAACAGCTGAACACCAAACCTCTGCCACACTGCTGGGTGAGGGCCAGCTGTGACAGAGCTGCTGATGTAACTGCCCCTTCACACTCAAGTAATGAATCCTCCAAGTCATCAGCCCTCAAAGTCATCAAGTCTCAGTATTAAGAAAGTTGCCTGAACAGCTTCATAAAATGTTGAGCTGCTTCATGCTGCTCTGAGGGAAACAAATATCATTAGAGGTAAATCTCTGTTCTTGGTTGTGGTTCTGATTAAAACGCAGAAGAAAGGGAACCTGTACAAGCACTTGGATATGCAGAAGAAAAAAATCTAATTGCATTAAAGAAAATATATAAAAGAAAAATGAAATTATTCTTGTTATTGCTTGCACATAGCTCTTCCAGTCTTCATTACTTTAAAATTGAATTTAATACACAAGTTCTCATCTCTCTCTCTTAGCCATGAAGTTTGCTATTAGTGATTTCCCAGGAGTAGTGTAGTAAACTCTACATTGATCAATTGTTGATGTATGCATTTTAGGACTCCAGTTACACAAATGCATGCCCATGTTAATTTTGTATCTGGAAATACATTAACATAGGCAAAAAGGCCTCTTTAATCATCTTACTAAAGTGTTCAGCTTAATTTAACTCAGATATCAGGGAAGGGATGTTTGTTCTTGGGCCAACTTTCCAAAATTGCATGGTTATTAAGGTAACATACAGTTAAGACATAGTTATTAAGATATTAAGATACTAAAATACCTTTTACTCTGTTTCATAGCAGTAAATTTAACGTAATTAGAAGTGCTGGGCAAATTTCTCTCTTATTATCCTTTTCAGTCAGTTTTTGGCAGATACGGGAAAACCTTTTGTATAGACTAAAAAACCCCACAACATTAAAATTCTAACTTCAAAAATTTAAGGCATTCATGGGAAATGAATGCAAACCAGAAAGAATTGGTGTTTTTTTCTGACTAGCACAATGCACAGACTTTCTTTTGCTACATTTTTTTTGAAATAAAGTACTTTCATTACAGTATGACAACTCCAGGAACTGACCAGCTACAGCTCATTAGCTATAGCTAATAAGATAAAGCCTCTTGTTCCTTTAAAAGGCTTCTCTTTTTTTTTTTTTTTTAATATTCAGATTATTTGAATGCTTGCATTTAAAAGTTGTGATGGTTTGTTTGTTGGTTTTGTTTTTTTTTTTTTTCCTTTGGGGAACAAAAGGCCACAAAAACTCGAGTGCTGATTGCTTCAGAGTACATGATGGCCTCTTCATCTTTATTGCAGCTGGCAACACAGGAAAGCATAGCTGAATTTATCACAGGATAAGTGGCCTTACTGAGTCCACAGGAAAAAAAAAAGAGGGCATTAAATTGGTCTATCTCCAACTAACTACAAAGGTTCGTGCCTCTTATGATTCCTGTGATATTAACTACAAAATTTATGATGCTTTCAATGAAGCAATCTTGGTATTTTTCATTCAATTATAATAATTTCTTAAGTTTTGATCTGTTATTGGAAAGAAAGCTTAAAACACCTGATATTTCACTGGGATTAGGTCAAACAGTTTATGGATATGAACAGGGAGAAAGTCTTAGGGAATTGTACAATGAGAATAAATTCGTTGATTATATTGCATTTTTCCAATAAGCATGCCTCCTAGAGGATGCCCAGATGTTTTCCACTAGAAAAGGGAATGACTCAAGAGAGGGAGAGTCAAGACACATGCTGGCTCCCTGTCTATCTGACAGGCTAGAGAGAATTATTATCTGATCCTAGATAATAATAAAAGACTCCTTATTATCTCCAAATAAGGAGAGAAGTCAAATTCCAGGCAAAACTGCAACTCCCCTAAACACCTAACTCCATTTTGGTTTGGTATCTGCCTGCATGTCAGAAATTTTAGTAGTGGTTTCAGCTATTTAAGAAAGCTGATATTTTAATCTGTTTCAATCTGTAGCATTCTGTATTTTTGTGCTGCAGACATGAAAAGTGTTCTTTATCCCAGAATGAGTCCCAAGATGTCTAAACAAAGGCCCAGGGCCCCATCAGTCTGTCTTCCATAACGTCCTCAGTGAGCGTTCTCACGGTTTTAACTGTTATCTGAGCTGCTACCACCAGGTGAAAAGATGGATGAGCAGCTCCCAGTGCTGCTGCCACAGCTGTCCCACTCCATGGATCAGGCAGGGAGTTTTGCTGAAGCCTGGTGCAGTCTGCACTCCCCGTACCCCACATCATCCCCCCTTGCCCTGGGAAGCCAGACACTCAACTGCGGCAAAAAGCCAGTCAGAATAATAACCAGGTCACATTGTCGTGGTTGGGGGAGTTAAAGTTTACAGAAGTAGTTTACAAAGCTCCTCACGAGCTCCTTGCTGTGCCATGGAAGAAGCACTGCTGACTTCCAGCGTGCAGCAGCACATATTGGGCAGGGAGCTGACAGTCACTGCACGGAGGAGGGAGGGCTGTTTGTGTAGCTCTCACAGGCACACATCAGACCTGGACAATAATCAAAAGTCAGCCATCCAAACTGGAACTGAAATGACAGATAGATGGAATATCTGAAAGGACACATGCGTTGTATTCAGGCAGGTCTGCCTAACATCTACTCTGACGTGACAAAATAGAAAGCTGCAGTCCTGCTCCGGAGGGCTTTAGTGAACAGAACCCTGCACATTTGCTTGCAAATTTGAGCCTGACCAACTACAGCCTCTAAGGGGAAATATCATCTTCCCTTTTCCCTTTTATTGGCTTATTTATCCTCTCTCCTCAGCGCCATAATAACTATGCATCCCTTCAGAGGGACTGAATAGCTTATTCTGTAACCCGTGTGTTTTGCAGAAGTTCAGTGCAAATGTTATGTTCAGCTTTTCTGATCATTAAAATCAAAGGCAATTGTGATTAAAAGGCCATGATGGTTCTGCACATGAGATTACAAAAGACTACAGGTTTTCTTATAAAGAGCAACTGTAAGAAGCTACTTTTTTTTTTTTGTAACCTGTACCCGAGGCTGATGATTTGAAAAAGCACCATATTGTACAGCTGCAAGAGTCATGGTGCAAAGCTCAGTTCCACCACAGGTGGATGGACTCTTTTGTGTGCCAAGTGAAACTGATCTCAGAGACTCACAGGATGACAAACCAGCTCTTTTAATTATACCATCAGCTACTATGACATTCTCAAAACCAAAGAATTTCCAAAACAATGGAGATTTCAGAGTGTCTCTAGATGTATCTGGAGAACAATCAATTAAACATTTTTGAATTGCTATTGACACGGTTCAAATTAAAACCACAAGGACTTAAGAAATGGGAAATATTACTGGTATTAGAGATTCAAGGATATTCAAAGAATTCAGCTTTTGACAGTACCGCTGAAGTTTTCCTTTATAGCCAAGAAATAGAGGAGAGGATAAAGAACTGCATGAGATTACAAATGACAGCTCTGTTATCAAGCCTGGTGAAAAGTTTTTGTTAAATTGTTTGAATAACCCTACCTTAAAAATGCCCTCAAAAACAGACAATTAACCACTACTTAGATGGTGTCACTTATTCTAATGAAATTCATGCTCAATACTTTAAAGATATACAAATAGATGTATCAAAGAGATTTAGATGCCTAAATGCCTCTAGTGATGTGTGCCATTAGCACCTAATACAGGCTCATAGAAATGTACCTCAGTCAAGCAAACCTACTAGATCCTTAACCTCTAATGTATGACACTCCATTTTAATTTTAAATTAGAAACTCCTATTGCTTTTTTTTTTTTTTTTGTTAAGAAGGTTAAGAATGAAGATGAAAAGAAAATGAAGATAGGGCAATTTATATATATATTGAAAAGTCAGTTCGCACTTTCAAAAAATGCATGCTGATGAAAAATTCATCACACTGTGTTTCTCATTATCCCTGTGAAACAGAAACCCTGTCTTGATAATGCACTGTATAAACCACGGTCAACAGAGGAATTTTGCAATTTGCTTTTTTCTTTGCTCCATATTATTTTGAGTGATATGTACCTCGGTTTAAACACTCATCTCCTTATGTCTCTGCATCATTCTGGCATGATCTTGAACAAAACCTTTTACCTGACTGTATCAACAGAAGCAGCAGTGGGCTGGGAGTTTGGGCCTTGGTATGAAGGACATGTTCAAGTGCTGCAGGACAAAGTACTAACAGCAGCCTGACACAGCCCTATAGACTAAACATGCCATTAGCCTGCAAACTATTAATTCATCCTCCCTTTTGGATTTTCTAAATTGCTGTAAAATAATGCTGGACTATCCAAAAAAATTATTTAAAAATCATGCTTTGGAGTTTAAAGCAATTAAATAGTGGTTTGTAAGCCACAGTACATTTATTTCAGCCGTGGTTTTGGTTTATAATTCTAGTTTGATTCTTTTTTGGATTGATTGGATTACAGGGAGGGAAAATTGTTTTGCTGCTCTTACAAAGACACGTCAGCACTTGAACAAAGTCTTCCCTGTCCTTTGAATTCTTTTGCAAGTGCCATCAAGTCCAAGTTTGTGCTCATTGAGAAATTGTGCACCAGTTCAGCTGCTTGTCAGCCCCTGAGCACGGCAGCAGTGGGACAGCTGGAGGGGGACTCCTGCAACCAGCATGAAGAATGAGGGCAGTCAGAGGAGATGCAAGAGGCTCTGGCTTCCTCTGGGCAGCTGGAAGGTGTTCCATGCCAGGTGCTACACTCAGGGCCAGGCAGCACAGCCATTTGTACATACAGGAGTCTGGCAGATTTTGTCTGGGTGAACTACGTTTTCTAAAATCAAAGCAACTGAAAGAATGTAATGTAAGTTTGAAATAAGACTCAGATGTGTGAGGAAAATGTTTGGGGTATTTTTGCATACATTATAGAGCTTCCTTGATTCAACTGTGTGTTGTTATAGAAGTTAATTAAGTGATGTAGCAGATTTACTTGTTTATTCACACCTCCAGCCATATTAAAAAACCCTTTTCCCTGGAACACCTAAGAGTACTGCCTAAGCAGCCAGTTGGGAGTTTGCTATTAACTGCTGTTCCTGAGAGCCTGAGCTTCTAATGCCCTACTTCTCAACTGAGCAGAATCCATGGATAACACCATGAGTGCTCACAATTATTTTAATGCAGATGACAACTGAGTTTAATGTGTGAACTTTCTGCAGTGTTTCTTGCAAGTCATCTCAGATGACTGCACCTGCAGTGCCTGCTTTAGGTGCATTCTCAGGCCTGTGCAGGTGAGTGCACCCCTGCAGTGTGTTGCAGTCAGTGGCACTGTCCTGCTCCTGTTCCCTCCTGACTGACAGATGAGTGAATTAATTAATTAATTAATTACTTTTCCAGAGCAGCAGAGGAGGACAGATCTTAGAACTCCTGGTACTCCAAATGAGTTTAGATTATGGTGCTCAGGAAGCAGTCAGAGATGGGGGATGAATTTTTCTAAGAGTCTCACAAACGAATTAAAAGCTCTGGAATTTCAATTCAGATCTTCTGATACTGAGGCAAGAGTAAAACATCAGCACAGGAAATCTGAGTCTCAGGAACATGTTGCTACATCAGCACAAGCTTTGCAAACAGTACTGTATCAGGGTAGTCCACTTGCCCCTTCAGCCCCATCTCAGTAAACAGTTTGCTGCCTGTTGTCTGGTGTGGGGATGATACCTCTCCACCAATGCCCTAAGCCAATTATGCCATTGTGTAGATGAGAGGAAAATGTTTTCCTGACTCCTTTTGTGGTCGGTGAAGGCTCCAAACCAATCAATTATATTGCTGTTATTTTAGTAAGAACTGCAAGTAACCTGAAACGATCCAGGCTTTTTAAAATTTCAGTCGCAACTTATCCCCATGGCATGAGTCCAACAGGCTTTAAATAAAACACACAGAGAAATTTTTCCTCTTAGACTCTTTGTAATTTTCCTGGTATTATTTCTAAGGATAACTTGTCCTTGCACTCTAAATAGGCAGGCTCATCACTAGGGACCCTAATATTAACAGTGAATTTGAAGCAAAGTATTACCCAAGAGAAACATCCTGTTCCCAGATTTGCCATCTGTTTTGTTTCTACGTGATGCTCAAAGAGAAAGAATCTATTAAGCAGAGCATATATTTAATGTTTCTTATGATATGAGATATAAAGCTTAACCAAAATGTGTCTTCAAAAGCTGCGACAGAGGACTGGAGTTTGAAGCCTAAAGCAAATAAAGCGTTAATTAACACACTTAATAGAAATGGTAATAAAGTAATAGGACAGAAGAAGAGGGGAGGAAATGCTGCAGTTCCCACTTCAGCTTTCTACGTCATACACTTAATCTGAGGCATTGAAGGGCATGAGAGAAAGGGAAGAAACCTCACACCCTACCGAGCTGGGAAAAGCCAAATTAAGCTGCCTCTAGCAGATTCTGTGAGCTGGTCTCATATTTAACCCTCGGACGGTTTAACAGCCGTGGCTAATGGTCAGAGCTGGGGAGCTGTAACTCAGTGCAGAGCCAGCCAAAGGGGAGGCTGCACAAGGCAATTAGCCAACCTTGCAATTCAGCTGGGCTTTTACAGCAACAAATATGATTGGTATGGCTTACAATAATCTTAACGCTGCAATTTGTTCTTTAACTTTTGTAACTGTATTCCATTATGTGAATTTGTGCTGTAAGTGACTGCATTTGATCATTAGAGCTTGTCCACTGCTAAGCCTGAGCTCTTTGCAACGCCAGGAGGAATCCAAAGCTCCTCAAAAGAGGCAGATTTGGTCACTCCAGCACCAGATGCAGAATTCCTCAGCATCCAGATAGGTGATAAGGTTCACCTGGCTGGGAATGAACTCATCACTAAATGTGAACACGCTAACAAAAATGTCTCTAACATAAAAGTACTGACAAAAGAGAACTAGCAACAGATAGTTAGCATTTCTTAGTGACATGCTTAGTGCTCTCAGATTGCTAAGAATTTTGAGGAAGAATTTGAACAAAACCCGTTCTAGACTGAGCATGTTGCTAAAGTCCTGTGCGTAGGGAAGACTTATTTACTGAGGTCTTTGGGAGTGAGTTTTGAGCAAGATGAGAGCATTCATTTTTTGATAATAAGCAAATAATCTGCTCTGTTTGCAAAGGATTCTACAAACCACTTCAGCCTGTTCCTACACTTCTGCTGAGCATTCCTAACAGAACAGAACACAATTCTGCGTGTGAAAGAGGAAAAACGAGAGTGCGGAGGTTACAGGGGACAATGGGGGCAAAGGTGCCTGTGAGGCAGTTATTGTTTCAAGTAGCAAAGTCAGCAAGTGCTTGATTTCTGTTTCCAGGAGGGCCTGAATGTTGGCTGTTTGGCTTAAGCAAGCGTAAGAGGAACAATCAGTAAGGGCTTGTACCTGAAATCTCTGCAGAATCAACAACCTCACAAGCTGAGCTCTAAGCAGCATTCGTGTTGCAGCAAATCTCCCATGGCAAATCACTTCGGTAGCACCAGCATTCTCTTTCTCATTGATTCAGCTGCCTTGTGTTTCAGCACCTCTTTCTGTTACCAGGGCTAGAAATGAAAATTAAGGAGAGGAACATCTTTTTTTCTCAGCTTTATTTCAGGGCAAAGAAAGTGGGTAACCCCAAAAGGGAAAATGCTGTGATTTGTCCTTTTGGAGAGACTCCCCCGTGGCAATTCCATGTGTAACTTTTCACACTATGAATAACAGGTGGGACAGATTGACTTTCACAGTTCTTTGAGGTGGGATAGGATGTTCTGACCGACTAGAATTTGAGTTCACTCATTTGCAGAGCTGAAGAGTTTGCCATCTAGGCAGGTAAAAAGGATGAGAGGAATCAAGAGAATAATCTTTGCCATGACAGCACTGTGCCTGGGAAGCTCACACAGGATTTTGTCCCCAGTTCACCCTTCTCCTTCCCTGACACCAAGACAAAAAGCAGGAATATGAGATTCAGACATTTTTCTTCTCTCAGATACATAATCTAAATAATTAAGGTACCTAAAGCACTTGATTCCCGTGTAAAACTGATCCCGTGGTAGTTTCAGAGAGAACTCATGCATCATGATTACTGGAGGAGGTACACGCATGCATTATTCATGGCCTCAAAGTGCACACACCATCTTACTCTCAAATGACCCTCATTATTTGGGACATTCCTCATTTTAGAGTCACATTTATCTCTATCCCACAGTGAGGTTACCATCTGGTAATTTTTTTTCTTTACTGACTCAGCCTCTTACTTTTATATAAAAGTCATTTAAAGCCAAGCACTAACCAATTCTTTCAAATAGCCTCAATAAATAAAAATAAATATTCTGCCTGCGATTACCAAGGAAAGGAAATCGGCAGGCATTTAAAGATCCTACAGTAGTGTTAGAGTGACGCCAAGGTGAATACAATCAGTATTTGTTTCTCTAATAAATCTTCACATTAATTTTTGATGCTCATAACAAACAAAGCAAAAATGAGATCCAGTAATAAGATATATGAAAATATAGATAAATCTACTTATGCAAACTTTAACCTACACAAAGGTGATGAAATCATTAACCAAGAAAATTATAAAGACAAATGAAATAAAACTAAACAGATGCAGTTATTTGAGAGAGCAGAGGAGAACAGAGGGTACAATATTTATAACTGAAATCCACTGTCAGCAGCAACATGTAGGGAATTACACACAAGGGAGGATCACACTCCTAGAGATTTCTTTTTATTGCTTCAGAGAAAATTCTCAGCCTCTCAGTTGATTTTGTCTTTTCTACTTATTTTTTCTCTCACTGCATCCACAGCAGCAGAACTGGGCCAACACTATCAGTTATTATTCCCTTGACTGGAGAAGTCTATTTGCTCACATAGCATTTCTGCCCTCTTTTTATTCATTTTCAGTAACTTTCTGGTTATCTTCTCAAAAGGACCAGTAAACCAGCATCATGGAAGAAAGAGAAGCATTGCTGGTAAAGATGCACAGCTCAGAAAACCTTTCTCTCCTTTACAAGAGCTCCTGCTCCTGAGAGCACCCCCACACACTGTGGTGTGTTCAACACTAGGACCACAGAAGTGTATTTCTGCAGCTGCTTTCAAGTTTAACATACTCACTTGTACCTTGTTTAAAGTGAGACAGAAAGTCGAGTGAATGGCTGAGTCCCATAACATATTTTATAAGGGTTGAGAAGGATTTAATTACTTTAATCAGGGGGCTGTGGTTGGAAGTGTTGGAATTTTTGTGATACACAGAGGCACAGTGTCAGCTTTCAGGATTTTGCTCCTTCAGTGCAGCTAAAGAAATGCTTTCTTATTAAAAAATTCAATGTGAGCATTTTCTTTTCTTAAAAAAATTTCATATAATGTATCAAAGCAGAAATATTTTAATCAAAGATTTAAAAGTATATTAAAGCTTTGTCTTGTTGTGCCTTTATTCCACCCCCTCTGCAGTAACACCAGATTCTTCAAGAGAAGGTATTTCCCCCTTAGGAGTGAGAGTTCTCTGATACCTTCTCTGATGATCAGTCCTACCTGCCAGGTACTCTGGAAATGTATGAGGGAGGTGCAGGACTTCAACCTCAACAATCACTGTTTTATTTCACCAAAGGAACAACCGTTTGCCAGATAAAAACCTGAAAATGGAGAGAAAAGGATCATTAACACTAACAACAACTAATACTGAGAGCTGAAGCTTTATTTGAATCAACAAATTCGAGGTTTTGCTCTTCCTGAACTAAAGAAATTTTCATGGCAGTTAAGTACTAAAGGTCAGATTTCAACAAATTTTAATTAATATTTCTTCAGAAATGTTTCTTTTCAAGGGCTCTGCAATTATGGCTGGGTTCTTGTATATCCATCACTGCCTCCTTCAGCATAATTCATCTTTTGTCTCTGCAAAATTATGAATGAACGCTTTGGTCACCTTGGTGTTGCCTTTGCCCTTCCCACACTCCCCTGTGAGAACTTTCAATATCCGTCAGCACTTGAAGTTCAAACTCATCTTCTTGTTAGAAGGAATATTATTAAGAGCTTTGACTGGGATTTCTGCTTTAGATTTCTCAGTTCGATTAATAGAAAATAATCACTCTCACACTCTCCCTCTCTGGTGATTTGGTTAATTAAATGGTAGAAGCAGCACAAATAATTTCTACATCAGTGTACTTATTGTTTTTAAAATTATGTGAAAATTAGTCCCTTACTAGATGATTAGGGTTTTAGATCTGCTAATGAACAACAATAGTCTGCCATTGCCATCTTTTAATTTACTTTTAATCACCAGCTAAGTAACAAAGAAATGTCTTTTAAAATAATTAAGACTACATATCAGGTCTCTGTAGGACATCAACAATAAAGGGGTTAACGATGCATCCACTCATCATGGAAACAATCAAAACATGTCTTGCTTTAAACAATGCAGAGCAACTCTCACTCTCTAAATGCATCTGTGCCAGAAAATTCCCACAGCTTTACAACATTTTTCATCCTATAGAGATCACACGCACACATGCACAGAGAGACAAAAAATAATGATGGAAATCACCTATGTAGCAGGGCAAAGATGTAAATTAAGATATCTGTGAAAGGCCAGACAGAACCCTCTCAGCACCATAGTATGACCTCAGCTGTGGCAACACAGGACAACAAAAGATGCCAAACCAAAAACAGCACTTGAAGGCACAGAATGCTTTTTATTTTTCTCCCATAATCTTCCTGCACTTGTCTTCTCTAGATATTTAAAACTGAAAATTTGAAGAACTGAAAAATAAGTTTCCAAAGCTCTATTCCAAAGATACTTTCTAAAGTGTCTATGACACGTAAGAGTAAATCTGGAAGTGAGAAATGGCAATAATTTTACTTTGAATCTATTAACTTTTTAGTTATAATATTGTAGATGCATATGATATTTATGTCTGTTGCTGTACAATGAACCCACCATAGTTCTAGGCATGGGATCCTCATTGAGGAGAGGCAGGTACTGCACTTAAAATTACCAAACCAGTATTTACAGTGATATTTCACTGAACAGCAAAGGCAGCAAAAAGTTTGCTTCAATTCTTGATTAAATAAAAAAAGGAATTGTCCTAAAATTTTGCTATTTTGAAGCATCCAAGATGTGTATTGGCACTCCAGAGAGCTACTACAATCTAAAGGCAGTGCTGCCTTTTGCAAGGGGGCTTTTCAAGCAGCACAGTTTGGCCCATGGGAGTGCAGTCTGCAGAGCACTGTTAGGAGACTGCTACAGGCCATCTGTGCTCTGGCTGAAAAGACTTTAGTTAATGTGCAAAACCAAAAAAAAACCCAAAACATGAATTGCTCTTTTCACAGCTTCTATTTTCATTTGGAGAATCGCATGTGAAAATAATACAAAATTAGGAGCTGGCAATGGCCAAACAGGTAACTGAATCCACCTTTATGTCAGTAGAATAAGACTCTCAGCTGGACACTTGGGCCAACAGGGAGTGATGGCAGTGAGAGACTCCTTCCAGCTCTGCCTTCCTCACCTTCCACAGCACCAGTCCCATCACACTCCCTCTTTCTGCCTTTCCTTTTTTCTCTTCAAAGGTTGGCTCATTTTACACAAAGTCTAAAATCTTCATGACGACACACACCCATGACTCTGTCTGTGTTTGTACTGTGTAGAATTTAGGCTGACTGTCACATGAAGGTCTCAGCGTGGCACTATTCCCTGCTGTAACACTCATCAGAATTTTACATTCACTGTGTGCATTTTTTCTCACTTTCATCCCATTGACTCTAATTAACACTCTTTCAGCCATTTTCAGTAATCCTCTACCTTGTGGGTTTTTTCCCAGTTCTCTAAAGACTGTTAAATAGCTCATGCACGATGCTGGAGTCAAAGTGATGTTAATTTTTAAACAGCTATTTGTAGAGCATCCCAAATGCAATCTGGAGTGTGTAAGGGAGAGAACCTCACCTATTTGTCACTTGACGTCTCCACATATCCAAACAAGCATTAGAGCCATTTCTCAGCTGCACTGCTTCACAAAAACCTTGCCCACTGACACCAGAACCTTCCAGACTTCTACAGATTCTACTGCTATTTTCTGCCCCACGCTTCACATTTTTCTGTCACTTGTCATTATTATGACCAGTTCTATTTTGTGAAGCCCAACTTGGTGTTAATATTGCTGCCTTGTGATGTATCAACCATATAAAATATGTCATTATCTTTTTATGTGTCTTAAAACCTTTCAAGCTCTTATTTAATTACCTCATTATTGAATGAAGCCTCTTTAACAGAACCTGCTCAGCAATTCTAGAAAATCAAAGTGCCTATTAGGACCTATAATAGACATTCAAGATGCTAATTTTAAGCATCACTTTTGAAAATCTTGACTCAGACACTTGTTTTATAAACCTATGAGAGTAGAGCTGCAGAACAAAATGCATAGTAATTCTGACAAAGGAAGCTTTTAAAAAACTTTTTAAAATAAATACTATATGACAAAACCTAGAGCAAAACTGCACCTTATTTATAGACTGGCTTAAAGGATAAAACAGGTAATTCAAAGAGCTTTGCAATTCACATTTCACATAAAGATAACTACTATTTTAAATGTAACTAAATACTTGGGGGTTTATTTGTTATTTTTTGCTCTATACATACTTTGAAAATACAAATGGAGTACCATTTGAAAGAGGAAACAAGATGAAAAACTTGGATAAAAATCCCTGCAATGATGAGGTTGACTCTTCTCAGCTCTGTGTAGCGTGTGTCATTTGTTCACAGTCTTCAACAAGGAAAACATACCAGCTTTGCAGTTACATGTGTTTTGTCACCTTGCAACACACAGGGTAAAATTGGACTATCCTATACTGGGATGTCTGAGGAACTTTTCCCCTTTTTAAAATGTTAATGAGTATCATTATGACTGTGAACCATTAATTTGACCCATGGGGACATCGTGGGGCAGTCTGTGTCTCTGATGAAAGGCAGTGTAAGTTCAGATGCACATTGTCCACCATCTGCACAATGGTCCTCAGCTTCTCTTTCTCCTGGAACTGAATGGCTCATGGGTATTCAGGAGACTTCAAAAGTGTAACCAAAGCGACTGAGACTTGGAGTGGTCCTTTTATGCCTTTGATGTACAAAGCAAATCAATCTGAACTCATCAGAGACCACTGATGACAGGGGCTGGGCTAATCTTGGAATGATCAAAGCATTCAAAGTCAGTGACATTTGGAAGGAAATTAATGATTCCTTCATAAAGGTTTTAACCATCCTATAAACTGGATAAATGCAGAAATCCTTAGATGGATGGTACCATTAAGTACAGCAAATGTTACTGAAAATAATCACAATGGTGGCTCATTTATTAAGAAACTGTTCCCCACATTCATTTACATTCCACTGAACAGATTGTATGAAAGCGGGTTGGTTTTTTCTTTTCAGTCTGGTTAACATTCTCTGAAATGAGAAATTACACACTGAAAAGCAGTACTTTATGTGTGCCATGTCAGAGAATTACAAGGGATCATTATCCAATCTTTGAGACACAGAATTATTACAGATTTATCAATTGTTTCTACTGATGTAAAAGGTCTGATAATGGCATGACGTGCCTGACTAACAAGAATTACTATAATGAAGTTAAATGCTTTAACTTGTTTAATGATTCTTGTTGGCAATTATTACTTATCTGGGACCAGAGAAGAAAATGTAAAATATGCTGTTATCCTTGTTATGATTGGAGGTTAAAGGGTGAAACTGTAAATTCAAAGTTGGCATTTGCTTCTTAGAAAAGATTTGTTAACGTTGTTAAATATGGTGAAGTCATATTCGTACTGGCACAAGATAAAGCCACCAATCAACTCTTTCAATAGAGAGCCTCTCCCTGCCTTTGTACTGTCTTGCTTTATTTAATAAAGCAACATGGGGTGTGAATTACCAGGCTCACTTAATAGTTTTACAAGTATTTTACCTTTTACTCTGTAACATCAATAAGTTCTCAGAACAGAATAAAACTTAAGTGAAAAATTGCTCTGACTGCAACTAGGCATGATTTTGGCACGTGGTCCAAGAGGAGGAAAAGGAATAAACAAAAACCACTTTTGCCTCATCTAGTAAGTACTGATTGCTTATACTAGTGAAATGTCTTGTCCCCAAATCTGTATGTAAGTAACTACAAAAAATAGACTGGAAATTATTTGTTGCATTACGAGAGCATCAAGAGTATAAATCAGTTGGCAATTTTTGATAAACAGTGTAAGACAAGCCTGTAGGTTCAGTTAAATGGCCCCTCCTAGTGTGGGAGCTGACACCACACACCACCATCACCTAAACTGTTCTTTTTCCTATCGTCACAAGCAAATTTCCCAAACCACTTTTGTCACAGATGTTTAACTATTGAAGTTTTGTCTTGTTAAAAACAATAGCTCTGCCATTATCAAAGGTGGAGTCTTTTTGAAGTTTCCAAAGAAGATCTCTTTTTCAGGTGCATGCTGATACCCTGAGAGCACCGACGGACACCCTGTGAGAACAAACTGCCCCCAGAGGGTGACCAGGCTCTGGTAACCCTGGCTGTCACTGCCTGTGGGTGACAGATCAGCATTTACACAAAGCATACACATTTCAAAGTTCCCTGGTGTGCTGAATTCATTTTTAATAGATGGGTTTCAGTCTATTTCATCAAACCTTACTCATAATTCCAGAATTCAATAATTGAATTTAAGACCATATTAAGAATAGGATATTCTATCTAAAGGATCTAAAATTTTTGCAATTGCTCAAAACTAGAGAGTCTTGTAAGCTGACCCTTCAAAAATGAATAGATTTTCACATCATAATGCTGTTCTGCTAGTCCAACCATCAGCTGTAAGATGAAATCCTTAATAACTTTACTTGCACTCAGATATGCTGCTCTGGTTTCAGGTCAGTGAGGCTCCTGAGCTTTTGCCCTTTTGTACTCATTTCCACATCATACTTGCATAACTTTTTTTTTTCCCTCACAGATATGATCAATCACTTGGTTTGGTCAGAATCAGAGGATCACAAGATATTTTAGGCTGGAAAGGACCTCAGGAGATCTGCAGTGCAATCTCTTGCTCAAAATAGGGACAGCTCTGAGGCCAGCCTGGGTTGCTCAGGGTTTATCCAGCCTCATATTAAAAACCTCCAAGAACACAGGCTGCTCGACCTCTCTGGGGAAACTTCCAGTGCCTCAGGATGCCAAAGCTTTTTCCCTATTTCCAGTGTGAACCTCTCCTGTTTCAACATATGCCCATTGCTGTTCTTCCAGCCGTGCACCTCTGTGAAGGTGGCACATCCCTGACGTCCCCAAGGCACCAACTCCCTGATCCCCTCCAAAGCTGTGTCTTCTCCAGACTCCCAGCTCCCTCAGCCCCTCATTGCAGGGCAGGTGCTCCCTGACCACCTCTGATGAACTTACTCCACTTCAGCAACACCTTTCCTGTTCTGAGACAGCCCTTGCTGAATTCTGCTGAATTTCATCAGGTCTCAGTTTCCCATTCTCCCAGGCTCTTCAGGACCATCTGTGCTCGGGCACATCAATCCTTACCCTCATTTTGGTGTCATCTAGAAACTTGAGAGTGCACTCTCTCATCTCCTCCATGTCAATGAAATGAAAATTACTTAACCCAGTGTAAAAAAAACATAATAGTGGAGGGGCTTCTTTAATGCCAGACTTTTTTTTTTTTTGTCAGACTCAGTTAGAGATCTGACAGAAAATTAGCATTCAGTATGGAACAGAAACAACAGACACGAGAGAAATCTTTCTCTGTGCTCAACTGCAGCACTAAACATTTTGAAAGGATCACTATCCTGTTCCTCAGTAAAGAGCAGTAGAAAACAAGGGCGTTGCATAACATAAAGACATATTTTTGATACCTAGGCAGATTCCTCAGTCAGCTTTTATAATCCAACAGTCTTCCCACAACTTTAAATGCACCTGCTGTAACTTCTCTTCCAATGGACCCATTGCTCTTCTCTTTCACACTTGTGTTTCTCTTCGAAGGTTGGAGGAAAAAATATGACTTTGAAATGTCACAGTGCCTCCAACTGTACATGCACATATGTTTGCAAGGCTCGGAACAATGAGCAATCTGATCAGTATTTAACAGAACCCCCAAGATCTTTGCTCAGCTCCGAGTGCCATCATGGTGCATTCCTGCTTGCTGAAGCCACCTGCTGTAGTTTCAGATCAGGAAAGTCATCCTTTGCCTCATTTTAAATTGTAGTGAAAAGTACAATTACCCTATTTTTCCTGAACTCAAAAGACTAAAAAAAGATTTTGTTTCAGTTTTTCTGGGGGAAGAGAAATAACCATAAACAAATGAAAAGGAGAAATAAGAGGGTAGTAGTGTCTTAACAATTTACCTGAGAACTATACTGGAGCTCTAATTGCAGTGATCAGGATTAATGAAAACAAAACACAAAACATGAGAAAGCTGTCTATTTTCAGAGTTGGCACCAATTCAGGAAAGCCAGGATTGCATTGCCAAATGTGGTCAGCTTTACACCTAGTACTATTACTGCAATGGTATTTATTCAAGACATTGAGGTGTAAAATTTACAGCTAAACACATTCCCATTTGTCTTTTTTTAATAACTAAACCAATACAAAGAACTACACTTCCACCAGTGAAAAAGACATAATCTGTTTTTCCACTTCTGCACCAGATAGAGAATTTGAACATGAACATGTTTCACTCCTGTTCTCTCCCTGCTTCAGCTCTCACCTGTTAGTTCTGTTTCTACAATTCCATGATGCTGCTACCTCTTTGTTGAGACTGATTTTTTTTAACTCTGTTTTTCTGCAGTCACAAGCTCCCTTCTTGTTGTTTATGGAAATATGTGGAATATGTCTATAATACTCATTCTGTTCAGTGTGACTGATACACTTCAACACTGCAGCTTACCAAAGGAAATGTCAGCCTTAAATTTACAAAATAAATATGATTGATGTTAAGTTTAGAGTGGGAAGGAGACACGTGGAGATTCACAGCCCTTGTGAATCACACCCAGGTGATCTTGCCAGGAAGAAATCTGCATCAACCAGGGAGCACAGACATGGATACAGTTACAGGGTTTTTTTCTTTTTTTTGTCTTGCTTTGCAACTGGAACATAAAGAAAATGAAGCTTAAACTCAATTAGCTACAGTAACCTAACATACAAGTGTTGCTGTATTTTTTTCTCCATATGTAACTGATACTATTTTGGTTACATGTGTATAGCACTCGGGGGAAAAAAAGGAACATGACATGTAATTAACCTGATTGCAATATCACCCCTTTCAATATTTTCAACAAATAACATTCCAAGAAATTATTTGCTGGAGAAATATGTAAAACAAGAATTAATACAATTATATTTGAGGATTTGGCATTCATTCACAGTTGGAAGTACAAACAGAAAACAAAGTGAATGGGAATTAAATTATTTGTGGTAATTATTCATTCAACTGTTGCCTTGCTATTTTATTCCCTTTAAATATTAAATACGGTTGATTTCATCCTAGAAATGGAATTAACATTACAGCCATTCACTAACAATCTCTGACAACTAAAAGGAAAACAATCACCTTTCTACAGCTTCATAAAAGAGTAAAAGGCTCTTTTGTTCTCACGTCAAGGTTTGCATGACGGCAGAAACTAATTCAGTTTGTGTGCAGTTGGGAAGTTATAATTCAGATTTTTTATGACACCTGCATATCATACTGAAAGAGAAAAGAATTCTGCTATTTCCCTCCATAGGTTTCTTTTACAGCAATATTTCTTCAAGAAGACAGGTTGAGACCAGTGACTTTCCAAGTGCTGCTAACAGAGGTTTTATGAGTGCACCCCAAATAAATCCATTTTTAATGGCAGAGGGAAGTGGTTGGTGCTACCTGGGCCACAGCAGCATTGAAATGAGATCTATTGCTTTGTGTAATCTATTCCATTAATAAAAGCAGAGGCTGCAGGACCAGCTCTCCCAGCTCTCCCAGGGCGGTTTGTTGGCCTGAGGAACACAAGGGACCTCTTGCAGTGCCAGGTGAGAGGTGCTCCCCTCTGAGGATTGCCCCTTTCCATGAGATTCAAATTAAAGCTGGGAAAGGATTTGGGGTTTTTTTGCTGTTGTGTTGGTTTGTTTGTTTGTTTGTTTTTAATTAAAGAGATTCATACGAAAAATGGAAAGAAAATTTTAGGGGGATCATAACAATTTATTATTTTCTTTAACATATCAGAAAAAGAAAGACCACATTAAAATATTCTGAAAAAATTGTTGCACATTTAACTATGCAGTTAGCACAAAATTAACCTAAACCCCCTTAGTTTTTGCACACTACTTTCCTAAGCCAACAAAAATATGAATTAGATCATTACCTTTCCTATGGCTTAGTTCAGCCTCAGAACTCAAAAGCTGTAAGAACATTTAAGGTGTTTTGTGCTTTGTTATATATTCAAAATGAAAAAAATATTCTATAATATTCTTCCATTTTATAATATTAAGCACTTTAAAACTAAAATCCAAGTTTTTCCAAATATTAGGGGCCTCTAATAATTTGTCTTCATTTGTTTAAATGTCATTTCTGTATGAAACATCCTTGTTCACTGAAAAGTCGTTGAGACTGCTTATCAAATAAGGGAAATAGAGACTTTCAAGCTGGCTGCTCCTTTCACAATGATGATTTTCATATGTCATATTTTTATTAAAAGTTATTTCATGTTTATGCTTGGAGGAAATTCTTTTTTGAGGAGGACTTAGTTTGTTCCTGACTTAAAAATCCACTACTGACTCTTCAGTCTTTTTCCTATATTCTACTTTGTTTAAACTCTCCAGAAAGAAGTCTGGGATGTTGCCTTTATTATGTCATGACTGCAGGAAACCTTGTTTAATGTTGAGAGTGAATTGTGACTTGCCCTATTACTGAAGATGTGTATTTGCAGCTATGAAAAAGGACAGCATTGTCTGACTTTCATTGGGTTTGAAGACTTGACAAAGTCTTCTAAAGAAAGATTTATGTTACTTTCCTAACAAATAAGGTCATGTGTGAGTCCTCGATGAATGTCTTTATCTTAAGCATAGAAATCAATGTTGAAGTTACTTAGAGTAAAATTATCAAATATTTAGGGGTTAAAGATGTTTCTGGGCCTGCAGAGTCACTGTGATTTGTGATGTATGATACCTCCTGCTAAACATCCCACCAGTTATTTCCCTTTTATTTTAGAAAATCTGTCTCTTCATCCCATTTTCAAGGGGTTTTAGCTCACAGGAGCCTGAAGGCACATTTACAGCACTCAGTGGAACTCCAGTTTGAGGTGTTGTAGCACAGCAAACGCCCTGGTGAACGCAATGCAGTGAAGCATAACTGGCATTGGGCTGTGCTGTGCTGACCAATGGTTTGGGTTCCCACTTTGACCTGCAGACAGCTCAGCTGACAGTGCCAAGTGATGATTCATTTTGGAGTTATTTATATTTGGGTCTGTATAACTTTTTGATAGTCACTGTAGGTTTTCAAAAGCAGAGAGAGAGAATTCCCAGAGGTGTTGAATGTGTGACTCCAATTTGAACGCAAGTGAACATAGTTCTCATATAGCTGATTAAATGTTTAAGATATTCAAAACATTTTGGGCTCTGAGTAGTTTTTTAAATGTGATTTCAACTGTTAAGTTATACAAGACATATAGAACTAAAAAAAGTAATTGATCTTCCTTTGTGGGTATCTAAGAGTATTTATACACAGTCTGAAATATCCAAGGCCCAAATCAGAGAGGACAGTAAAATAAACAATAATTTACATGCTCTTCCTTTAAGAATTTACCACCTCACACATTTGAATGTAGAGTTTGGAGTTTCAGCATCTTAATATTAGTCATGAACATCAGCTCTGTCACTGTCTTTATCCAAATGATTTCATCTGTTTATGTATCTGTGTATGCATCCAGTGCTGTAGAATGAGAAAGTATTTCCACTGCATCACAAAAACATTGTGAAGATGCTGCAGTAATGCCTGTGATGGCCTCAGTACACTGTTCAAACAGTACTGGTTCTTTATATCTCCCACTTTACTCCCTTGTTTTAACTTCCCTTCGGAAGTTTTCTGTCATTCACATTGTTCCTTCCTTCCTTTTGTTTCAAATCCATTTACACTTTCTCTCCCGTACACATTTTCCTGTGTACCCTCACGTGTACATCAGAGTCAGAATAAACTTACTAGCCAAATCTTGATATTGCTATTTCCCGTTAGTAACAATAAAGTCACACCATTCCCTCCTGTCTTACTCCTTCCCTTATTTGTACTGTGTATTTCACATCCATTTAGGTATCAAACAATGAGATAGGAGGTGCTGCATGGAGACTTTAATACTGAAACCCTTCAGTCATGACCTGGCCCACTGGAATAGCTGCTGACAATTTGCTACTGTGACACTGCTATGCAGCGCTTGTTCTGGGATCTGTGATTCAAACATCAGTGGGAGAAATGGAAAGATGAAGCATCCACAGATTTTGAAACCCTTCCAGCTTTCTGTTCCTGATATTCAATACTCAGGGGTGTGGGGGGTTGGTTCTGGCTCCCCTGTAGTGCACAGAGACCCACCCAGTGACTGATTTACCCCCAGCTAGGCTTGGGCAGGGTATTAACATCATGCAGCACAATCTGGATTTATAAATGTGCCAGAGAGAAGCACGATTCTGTTTCTACTCAAATAAAGAATCCTTGACACATACCATCTCCTCCTTCTTCCGATTCTCTCCTTAACCCCACTAATTAGGGTGTGATCCCAGTTGTCAAGGCCAATATGGGAAATGTGATATGTGCCCCTTTGGTGATCACAGCAGTCAGCTGCAGGCCTGACCCAGGTCTCTCCTCTAGCAGCATATGACTCTTTCTAACATTTTCTTTCCACCTTGCAGTAGGACAAAGTGATGCTCCCAACCCCACTAGATTTATTACAAACATGAAGTAAATCATGAACACAGAAAGAAAAGAGTATCTTGTAATCCCTTCATGACAACAGAACCCAACTCTCCTTTGAGGTCATCTTTATATGAAATGACCAAGAGACAGAAGTCCACACATGGAATGTAGCAGGTCCCTGCTAGCTGACTTGAAAACTACAGCTTCATGTAAGTCAGATCTGCTGAATCCTCCCGGGACAACTGCAGGGATGACTGTAGCCTGCTGCTGGGGCCTCCCACGTCATGCAGCTGCTTATTCTGGCACCTCAAGTGTGTAATTTAGAGCACAGACCCTAAGCTCCACTGGACTGTGAACCTCAGCATCTGAAGGATAAATGCCTGGCCCATTTTGCCTTTGTGATATGCAGGCAGTGACCTCTGCAAAGATCAGATGGGCCAGGAGCAGGGAAAGCATTACAGCTGCTGTTTCAAGTAAGATTTGGCAGGCAGACTCGTTTGCTGCAGCCCAAAGAATCACTCAAATAGAATGACACAGATTACAAATGACAGGTAGAAAAATTCTGTTCAGAAGAAAAGAAATTTGTTTAGCTCATTTTTAACAAAACTCAATTACAGGAATTTTCCTTCCCTTAATGCACATATTTGCTGCAGCATATTTGGAATATTTTTTATCTTTGGATGTTTACCTGAAATACTCTGCAGCTATATTATTGCAATGTGTATCACCAGTTTCTATAGTTTTATCAGATCTTTGCTATTTCATTGCAAACTTCAGTGAAGATGAAAATAAAAACCTGGACTTGCTGCTGCCTCGTTATGTAGAGACTCATTTTTTTGATAATAAGGATATGTCAGCAGCTTGATTTACTAATCATATTCAGTATCTAGGACAGGAAGGGGTGCATGAGCACATATGTACACATATATTTGTTCCAAAATTTGTATTTTATCCAAGTTAGCATTGATTAGCAACTAAATTTTCAGCAGTACTTGTAAGGAATAATTTGGCTGAATCATTAAATATGACATGGTATCTTTACAAGTAGAATTCTACAGCTCTGTCTAGAAAGCAAGATAATAATATTATATCCTAGATTCAAATCTAACAACATTGATGGAATAAGTTACTTATTTCCATGAATTAATAAGTACAGTCAGATAACAGAAATAATAAAACTCTGCAACTCATTAATCATGCAAATTATACTGTATAATCCAAATAATTTGCAAAATGTGGACTGAAACCCATTTGTTTAACAAGTTGTTTAGCCAGTCCATCCAAACTCAGTGTCACTGCCAAAAGATTCTGGGTCTGTAACAAATATAATTTACAGCAAATGTTCACACTGCTACGCTCAGAAAAATGAGATATCAATCATTTCATTTCTATGCATCAGTTTCACTTCTAATCTATCTTAGCAACATTGCCCTTATAACCAGCAGAGCCTGGGCATGCTGGTGAGCAGGCACATCCTCACATCTCCCCAGCACCAGCGTGTTTCACTGCTGAAGCCTGAGATGGCAGAAGGGACTGTCTGGGCTGCCCAATTCCACATCCATGGGTTTGGACATTCTGGGCATGGAAAAGCCTCAAAGTGTAGGGTTTGCTCTGTCACAGTGCATGTCATGAATGGCTGAGGAGATTCAGCCTGCAGTGAGGACAGCTTTCCTTGGAACAGCCACCTGAGTGATCCCAGGGAGAACTGGCTCCTTTGGTGCAAGCACACCTTGAAGAAAATTCCCTGGGTATTCTGTTAAACCACGGAAATACTAATTTCTTTTACTCTACTGACCTCTTCTGAAATGTGGCTGCATTTTTTCGGTGTTACATCTGCACAGTTTGTCCTACTAATTGAAAGACTAGATGTGACTTATTTCCCTGCAGACTGCCCGCAGTCAGCAAGCAGGAACAAACTTCAGTCGTTCCTCATTGGCTACATTTCAAAATCATGTCCCAGATGTACCTGGGCTGTGTTTTCTACGTGCCACTCATTTCTTTTAAGCTGACATTTTCATTTAGTTATCTCTGATGGGCTGAGACAGGCCAAGAGACCCAGGTGCACTTGTGCCTGATGTGTTCCCCCCAGAGAGCCAAGGCACAAGTGAAGCTCCTACTTACCCCCAAGTCAATCCATAGAGCAAAGAAATTACAGGTTTCATGTCAAGTAACGAGATGGGCAAAAACATTCCTAGTAAGGACAGATGAACTTATATGAACTATATCATTTCTATTCCTACAGAAAGTATCCCGAATTTTAAGGTCGTTACTCCCCAGCATCTGTTTCTGGCTCCTTGTTTAAAAAAAATTAAGCGACCGAAAACCACTAAGGAAATACCCTTATTAAGAGAAAATTGAGACAAAGAGAAGAATGACCTTCTCCTACAATTGATGATGCCTGGGCCAGGAAAAACATTATTTGAGCTTCCAAATCCAACTGAAAAACAGGAGATCTGAAAATGCCCTGGAACTGAAGGGGACATACATAATTTCAAAACTGTCCCAGTGATCAAAGATGAGGTTGTCATGAGTCATTCTAGCAGATGAGCTTTTCTTCTTGACTCTGAAGGCTGACAAACCTACTGGCAATCTTGAACAAGATTTGCAATCCTGTGCAGTTATCTGCAGGAAAATGCAGTACAAAGGGGACACAGACTCTATTATGGTATTTTGGAATCAGTACTACACTCATATTTCAGCTGAAGAGAAAAATGGGAGTTGATGACAGATGGTAGCAGAGAATTGGCAGGAACAATTAAGAACTGAAGAAGGCATGGGAAATGTATTTTTTGTCAAAATGCTTCTCTGTAATTAAGCAATATGTGTCTCTTGACACAATTTCAGTGCATAGTTATGTTTAAGACCTGAGAAGGTAAAACAGGCCAAGAAATTCTTGATTTTTAAGTCAGTTGAACTTGAAAAAGGTCCAATAGATCTTTGTTAACATAGCAGGTTTTGTCTGGTGAATTCCAAGAAACTGAAATTACACAGCAAAACATTTTTAGATGGGGAAAATATAATCAGTAACTTCTTCTCCCTTTCCCCACTTCATCGTAAATCCTGATACTTCCACAATATCTGTGAAATTTATAGAAATTTAATACATGTTTTTGCCAGGTAAACACGTTTTAAATCACGGCTCTTTCCTTCAAGGGTACTTCTGGTAGCTTATACAACCAGCAAAAGAAGGTGGAAATGTTTGGTGAGAACTTTAGCCTTCTTCCTTTTGCAATGGCTAACCCTGGCAAGCACATTCAATGCTGAGTTCAATTCTGAATGATGTGGATTCACACTTCACATCTTCTCTGGAAATTACTCACTGCTAACAATGGAGGAAGCTGAAGTGGTGTTTCAGCTGAAAGTATGTGACAGAAAACAGGACAGGCCCATTTCAGGGACAGGTTTTAAGCTGATGTTCTTGAAGATGTTTTTTTTTTTGTCCTTGGCTTTTCACCTATTTCAATTTTGCTCAGCAAAATGACCATTGCACTGTTCAGACACGTAATTCAGACTTCAACTATGTCCTAATAGGGACCATCAGCAAGGATGCTAATTGGTGTCAGATGTGATTAGACCACTGCTCTGCAGGAAGACTACTGATTTGTTTTCCTCTGCTTCTTTACTGCTGAGAATTCAGCCCCAGGTGACTCTCTACCCTCACCTGAAGTAGGATTCAAAGGACTAAAGTCGTTAGAGCTTATCATCAAACCTTCTATTCCATCTGCTAAGGCTTTGTTTCTAAGATGAAGTTACATTTTGTTTTTATCATTTAGAAGTGACAGAAAATGTAGGCATCTTTTCCTGTAATTTTATGGGCAACTGCAGTGGGGAATTTTTGTAGAAAACAATACAGAATTGTGATGCATTGTTGATTATACAATAGCAGAACATCGATCCAAGCATTTTCCCTTTTGTAAATCCAGCAAAACAGAAGCACTCCTATTCTGCAGTGACTGCTTTTGTATTGCTTTTCTTTCCAAAGCACGTACATAAATAAATAAGATACATCTCTCCTCATGCCCAGCATTTAAAAGTGTACACAGGAATTGTGGGTTACAGAGCACTGCAGGTGACTATTTCAATGCTTAAGACAACCTTCTCCTCTCCTGCTTCCCTCACCCTTTCATGATTCAGCTGATACCCACAGAAACCACAAGCCTCTTATAAAATGTGCTCTACATGATACTCAAAGAACAATGCCCACAGCCTTGAGACTGATGACTCAGAATTCAGCAGATAATAGCTGGAAACCTCTGTTCACTTGATCTTGCTTGCTTTTTTTTTTTTTTTCCTGAGAAAATTGCATCCAAAAATAAAATCAGATTTGTTCCAAGAAACCTAGAGTGAAGATTTGTCCCAGAAGGCAAATTTGGAGCTCGTGTTGATCCAGAGGAGCTGGGGGGAGGTAAAAAAGAAGGTCTTCTTTTGCATGGGAAATGTAACGAAACCATGAAATGAAGAATGGAGAAATATCTAAATAATGAGACACAAAAAAGGTGGCAGAGATTGTTTAAGAAAGCAAAAAACCTGGAGGTAAAGGAATGAATCCCAGAGAAAAAGGCTTGAGAGTAAAAGGAAAGCCAGTAGGGTATTGTGAGGAGGTGGAACACAGCCCAGGAGGGGCTGGATTATTTTTAAAATAATTCAGACTCAAGTCAGACCTAATCACCATGTACTTGTGTTGTACTGTACTCTGCTTCATAGCCCATTTGATGAGTCCCCTTTGATTTCTATTCAAGGCAAACCAGTGATTGAATCTGCCAGAGACAGACACAAAGTGGGTGAGGGGTGCAGGAGAGAAGCTATTTTGTTCTCTGTCCATTATGCTGCGTTTACAGGACCTGACACTTTAAACAAAACTTTAAAATACATTTCTAACTTGGTAAATGTGAACATTAAAACAGGGAAGACATAACCACAGCTTAGAGAAATGGGTGAGGAGGTTACATTTTAGTTACATTTTAATTTTTTCTTCTCTCAGAACTTCTTTTGTGTTTGACAGGGAAGAATGGTGAGGATAAAGGCAGCAGTGAGTGGGACTTAACACTGCCATAATGTCCCGTTGGCTGTAAAACAATTTTGGGATCTCTTTGTTCAGGAAAAGGTCTCGGTGTAAATTTTTCAACAGAAATCCCTCAATATTATATATTTCATCAACTTTCAATTCAAGGGCAGTCTAAAGGCTGCTGTCTGCACTCATGATGCTTGCAACAAAAATGCCTGCTGGCCACTGGGACATGCCCCGGTCACAGAAAAATAGCCAATACAGTAAAGAGAGATGGTGAGCCCAATTCTCAAATGGACCATATGGCTTCTGAGCCCTTAGGCCTGGTTTCAAAACCTTAATGTCAGCCAAGCCTCACCTACCGACTCCAATAAATGCTGGCCCATGCTGATCATCAGCACACACACTAATTACAAGTGTCAGACAGGGGCTTTCAGCCACTGCCCACCTGCTCTGCCCCCACTGCATTCCATGCAGCATCTTCTGGCAGCTCTAGACGATAGTGCTTGAGGGGACTTGCAAGTTTGACAAAAAAGTTGGTGAAATTGATTGGTATTTAGAGTTTAGTGGTCTCTGATGAGTATTCCTGTGCTTCCCTGACTGATTTTGATGAAGTGCTTTTATTTGTCTTTCTACCGAGAGACTGCAGATGAATTTGCAATAGAGCAGCATGGCTCCTGTTTAGCTTTGTCAGGCACCACTTAGCTGTGTTATAATTTATTTTCCAGGAAAAAATATTTCTCATGAGAGCTTCAGGCTAACACAGTTATAAAGCACCTGGCTAGCGTTCAGCTCCGTGTCTGAAAGCAGTTTCATTCCCATGCATAAACAGAAAAATACCAAACTGCTGAGGAGGAGGAACCAGGAGCTCCTCCAGGTACACGTGCTGTAGGTGCACGGGTCTTCTTTGGAGTGGCATTTAATTAAATCAAACATCCCCTCAGTACCACAGTTAGCAGTGTCAAGGCTGAAACAGGCCTATGCAGAAACAGACACTGCTGTCACAGCAGGACCTGGGCAGGGTTATTCATTTAACAAAGCAGCCTCTCTACTCATTGCTAGCTTGGGGACTGACTGTTCTAAATTTTTGAATAGATTTAGACCTGTATTTAACTTTGACATACTGTGTAATAGAGCAATCTTTACCTTGCTCCAGCTTTATTTGGTGAGAGCCCCTTTTATTCAGAGTGCAAAGATTGTGGTGTTTGTTGGGGCAGTTTTGCTCCTATTTCCTGCTGAATTATAGTGATCAGTGAGCAGTTTGAAAGCACAGAGCTCAAAGATCTTTTCTACTTTGGTCACCTGTTATTCAAGAAGAGGCCCAAGTCTGGTTACAGGATGAATGTAAATAAAATTCAGTTTCAGTGCACTAACAGAGACTACTGCACTTTTTTCCCTGTGTTTTCTTCATACTCATTCTCTTATTAGACTGCAGGGAAAGAAATGTAGTGACATACATATAATTAAGACAAAGTCTTTCTAGAACATGCCACTTATCATAAAATGTGATTTCTAGCATGATTTATAATTAAAAGAGCATTTCTGTTTGTCTTGCTTAAATCTTGCTTTTTTAAGAAAGAGAGGTGAAGATCCAACGAGGAAATGGAGCCTGTTTATAGGGAGCTGCTCTCATTGCCAGTTTAATCAGCTGTGATGTTTCATTAGCAATGACTTAACCAGAGCAGACAATGCTTATCACAGCCCCTTGCCCTATAATCATTGCACATTACTGCTGTCTGTGGGGTTTTATCAATTGTTCACTGAGTGCTCTGCAATATTGACAACGGGAAACTCCAGGCCCAGGCTTAGATTAAAGAACTTACAGCCTCCAAAATGCCAACAGGGTAGTTTGGCAAAAAAAACCAAAAAAACCCCCACAAACAAACAAAATTGCAAACTTTGGTACAGAAGGCTGAAATGCCAATTTTAAAATCAAATTCAGACAATTCACTTCTCATAGAACATGTTGAGCACTCCCATCCATCTGTACTGAGTAATTACATTCATTCTGTCTCATAACTCTCAGACACTTTCAGGAGTACTAATTCAGCTGACCTAGAATTGCTTTTTTATGCATTGGTAACATATTGTGCTTATTGCCACAAACCCTCCACCCTTTGTTTTAACTTTACCCATGGAAAGTTACTGGCAAATGTAAACCGGTGAGACATTAACATTTTTACTGCCTGATGTGGTGAGTGATACACGCGCAGATGCTCCAAAGGCTTTTTTTACTGCTGAGGGGGAAGTACAGATTTTAAAAGAGCAGGGTTATGGAAATGAATGTGACCTGGTGAGCAGGAGAAGGAGGGGTTGTGTGGAGCTGGATGAAGGCAGCTGGATGGAGCTCTGGTTGTGCTGTGAGCAAGAACTGCAAAGGCTGCGGGAAGAGAACAGGGCTGGATTTGAAATCCTGCTTCCCAACAAACTCCTGATGGAATGGAAAGCAGATTTCTCCTGCTCTATGAGACTCAGTTATTCCTCTGCCAAATGACAATAACAGCACCTCTTTATCTCCAGGAATAAACAGTCAAAAGGCTAGAAAGCAGGCAGACATCATCACCAGGAGGACAGGGTAACAGTAGCAGTGGAACACAAGGAAATGGCTCTGTTTTTTTCAAGTAAATTCAAATCAAACTGGAAAAAGCATTTGACATCCCTGGGATTAAAATAGAAACGGAAAGAGGATATTTGGGCATATTTTCCCCTCAGAAAATAGGATTGATATCATTTTGTTCTGACTTTATAATTCCCATAGCTTATTATAATGTAGCTGTCCTCTTTGATTTGTGTATTGGAACGTACAGTGCAACATACAGAGCATATATTTGTACAAATAGACTTATTATTGTAACAACTCAAGGGAATCTTCTGAATTAAGGGAAAACATTTACATTGGAACAAATTACATTTTACCAAAAAAACTAATTGTTACACTGAGAGCTGTATACAGTTGTAATTGCACTGTCCTAATTACACACATTGCATTATTTAAAAAGAGGAGCATTGTTTATTTGCAATATCCACTGCTTATTTACAGTTGCATATTTGAACAAGGAGCAAGGAGTTATTCCTACAAAGCAACAGAGAGATTGCTATCTGCACAAAAACACTAAATTAATTCAGTAGAGGAAATCAACTCTTAAACAGAGCAAGAGAGAAATTCCTCCTGAGGCAAGACATTCTACAATTGTTTCTAAATTTCTGTATAATTAACAAAGCACTTACCATCTGCAGTGATTGACCTGTCAGATCTGCTCCTCTGAGATAATTTCAGTGACATTTTTTAAAAAATAGTGTGAATAAAAAAAAGGACATATTCAATTTGTAAGGAATGGTGTTACCCTCGAAACAGAAATTGCAAACTCTAAAGATGGCATTGGTTTGCAATGCCTGCTGATTAACCCCAGTAGCCCTGATCAGAACAGTTCAGCTCAGGTTTTGGTGGGATATCCTTTGTTGGATATCATAACAATGCCCTTATTTCCTGTCCTATTTTTAATTGTGCAAATTACTCTCTAAAATACGAAAATGCAACTCAGAAAATTCATTTATTTAGACAAATACACTAAGCAATGTTTATGATCCATATAAAATTGAATAGTTGGGAAATTTCACTTTTAAGCAAGGATAATTTTCTCTCGCTTTGCACCTTTGCTGCACAGTTACTCTGACACAATCAGAGTATGAAGTTGACCATATGTGACCAAGCAGCAGTGGCCAAACTCCTTTTTACCCCAAGAGTGGGAATACCTGAGTACACTGAAATCCAGCCCAGTGCTGTTGTGTTTATAGAGGGAAACATTCTGTCTTTTCTCTGTAATTTTTAATCAAACCTACTAAACCCAAACAACATAATTTTGTGGATTACCTCCATCTCCTTAACTATTCCCCCTTTCTCTTCCTGTGTCACATGAAGTATTGACAGATGCTGCAAAAACGCTTCTCCATTAACAGCCTGTAATTTTTCTTCCGCCACAAACCTGAATTTCTTGCAAATGTTATTTAGAGACATGTAAAATACAATTTTATCCAAACCAATACACACTTTTCTCCCACCAGGTTTCGCAAGTGATCTTTTTAAAAGCGGCACAGGAAAAGAGACGGATGTTGTGTGGCATGAGAGATGAATGCATCTTCAGTTCTAAGGAACAGCTATTGAAGTTTCAGATTGGTAACGATCACAGTCAAAATGATATTTTAATCTTGGTACACAGTAGGGAATAGACAGTTACTGCACAGTTCACTAGAATTTTACCCCCCTTTGACACATGAAAGAGCAAGTAGTCTGACTTTTCATCTTATTTCAGAAGAGATCCCCTTCTGGAGGTGGTCTAGTCAAGTCCAGCCAGTGCTCCTAATACAGAAACTTTCAGTTCTACAGTAAACGCGACTGATCTTTTATCTTTGATTTTACTTCATTGCCACAAAATCAGGATGAATTTGTTGAAGTGGAAGGTTAAAAAACTGCATAAATGAGAACTCCTACAGTAACAGTTGTTTGTAAATTATTGATCAAGGAATTTTGTACAATATGAATTGTAAAAGGACCATCAAACTTTCCTAAAGTACCTTTGACAATAAATAAAAAGTTCAAACTTTTTTTATTAGTTTCAGAGAGATTTTTGTAGACTTTTTTCCCCAATCCGTATTGCTAGATGCACCTTGCTATTTCCTCTTGATTCAGTAACAAGGAAGAGAAAGAGAAAAGGATATTTCTGATTTTCCTATGATCCCAGTTCTTCAAAAATGTGTGGTTTGGTGGTATATTCATTACAATTGCATAGTGGTAGGTAAAGAGACAGCATTGAGTGCAATTTCTTCTTGTTTGCAGGTAATGGGTAATGGAGGAAGAAAAGAGAATAAACTCATAGAGCCTTTCAGCAAACAAAAGAGAACTGGCACAGATTGGTGACTTCCTTAGTATTTGAATCATATTTTTTAAAAGGCATACATAAAGAAAGAAGAAGAACTACTCTGCAGGTCACTGTCCCATGAAGCCTGTCAGGGAAGGTGCAGCTGTGGAAATGGAACTCTAACTTGCTGAGATCCCCAGGAAAGCTTCCCAGTCTGTTGGGACTTGCACTAACCAAGGAGAGGTCCCTTGAGGAACAGAAGGTCACCGTGGTGGAATCAAGAACACAAAGTACAACATGCCATCAGGAAAAACCATGACTGGATCCTAGGGAACTGCATGCCAGATGCATTAGAGGCCCCATAAAACTGAGATTATTAATCTTATACTGCATAATTGTTCTATTCATACACAGACACCTCAGATCAGTGAATTGAACCAACTGGAGGCCTGTGGCTTTAGCAGGACCCACAGGCTTTCAGAGACTGCTGCAGTCTGTCCCCAGGAAAGAACTCCTTAACTACTGAGTTTCCAAAGAAGGGAATAGTCTAAAAAACTCCATAATTGTGAGAATTCATACAGAAGAAAAAAACCCAAAACATTAGAATACTCAGCCAAAGAAACCTCTCTGTCTTAGAAGAGCATCAACCAGTTGTGACTCCTCATACTTCTGAACAAGGTCAGTATTCATCTAAAAACCTTCCTTGGCAAGCACTTTGCAGACATGCTGTATGTATAAATAAATCTATTTTATATCACACTACGAGTGCTAATCCTACTGCAGAACAGAGTAATTACAGCTCACATTGAATTATTACTTTTTATAATTCGTTGTAGTGAGGTATTACCCTGTGACATGTCCAAGCCTAGTGAGCACGTCATTACTTTTAAACAGAAAAATTGAAGGAAACCACTTCCATTGAACTGACTGTTGAACTTTCATTCCCATCCTAGGTCAGAAGAACAAGCCACACAATAATCTAGGACTTCCTAGAATCCATCTCCTTTAGTAACCAGCCTTTCACATGCTTGCCAGTAACAATATTTAAAATCCTTTAAACTGGTTATTTATGACATCACACTCTATCTAATACCCAGAACAAACCATACTGATGTCCTTCTACTGCACTACTTCCACAGGGGCATTTTACTTTTGGCATGTGCATGTATGCATACAAGTGATGAACATCCATGTAAATACAGACAAGCCATTCAAATTGTCAGTGATTTACCTTTATTTTTAAGGTAACAATGCCAAAACTTCTGATCTTAGCACAGCAAGGGAAACCATAAAATATTGCTTGAACTTATGCACATTATTTTAAATTATAGAATATACCCTCTGAAAGAAAATGGATTTTTTTCCAAAGGACTGTACAAAGATTACACATTTGTGCTCAGACAGAGAAATATTCTATATGATGACACCTTTTTTAATTCTCTATTTAAAAAGCTTTTGATGTCACCTTGGAGAGTCCCAGAGTGTGCTTAGTAAAGTAAGCCTAAGAAGAGAGGATGACAGCTGTGGTTTCTGACATGAAAACATCTCTCACTATAGGCACAATAACATTTTATTTATCTTATTTTGATGAGTATATGCTGACATGTAAAAGGGTAGAGAAGGCATAAAAAACTAGCCCCTATGTTATGGGAGAAAAAAGAAGTCTTTCTGTGTTTGGTTTGCTTTTCTTGAAGTTTCTCACATATCTGGTTTAAATGTTAACAGATGTTCAGCAGGCTTGAGCACAGTTAAAAACTCACATATAATCCTTTGCTTAAAAATTCAGGGAAAAAAATATGCTAACAACTTTTTAAGGGATAAAAATAAATTAAAAAATAATTTTATTTGCAAGTTCACATAAGAAAAAGGAATTTAAAACACTTGGATTTTGATATTTTCTGTTTTCTTTCTGAATTTACACATGCTGTGGTAATTTCAGAAGCTTTATAACATTGAAATAATACTCTACTGGCATTTGCTGTATGACTCTGTTAAATGAGTTTTTGCCTGGCTACTGATGAATCAGTATTTCATACTACAAAACACCTGACCTCAGCAGTATGGAGGCAGTATAGATGCTGTAGTATGGATGGCAGTATCAGTTAAGGAGATTAAGGCTTGGCCAGTTGGGGAAAAATGCCTGGTGGTTCCTCTCATCCAGCTCTGGGAAGGGAAGCATGACGTAGTTCACACTGCCAATATTGTATCAGCTACCATTCCCCACTGAACTTCCCCACTGAAGGATGCACATGAGGACCAATTTCTTAAAAGCTTTTATGGAAGTTCATTGTATGAACACAAAATGCTGTTCAGAAGTTCTTGCTGGCAGACAGCTTCACCTATATAGATGGATTCTTGCAGCAACCTTCCTTTAATTCGGCTGTGACTCTGTCCTTTTCTCATTAACAAAACCACGAGCAGAAGTGGAATTTGATATCACAGAACTATTCTAAACTGAATACCAGAAAACATCCCAGAGGAAAATGAGATTATTATCCCTGCAGAGTAGTAAGTTTGTGATAGCACCACAGAAGTTGGAAAGCATCCTTTGCCAACTTGCCTCTTATTCTTTTCTCCAATATGAATTCAGTAAGTAACTTACCTTGGCTTTCTTTTCAATCTTTTAATTTCCTGTCTCATTTGTCTTTGCAAATCTTTATATAATACTAGTAGCTAAGTATTATAATAATAGTAGCTAAGAGAAGTTCTATATTGAATCTATATTGAAAGGGGATCTTGGTATATTGCAAAAGGGCAAATCTAAAATGATTCTTTGTCCTTCCCTCTGCAGAATTCTATGTCATACCCCTGTCTGAAGGCCAAAGAACAAATCTGATGTTAAAATATCACTGGGCTCTCTAAAATTCTCCCAATGGATTGTTTTCACCATATGACTCTCTAATTTGATCTAGTTTCTCTGCTCCACACTGCTCCACACTCCACTCTAGCTTTTGATTACCAATACAGTCAATAAAATTAGTACAAAATATTCCTCTCCATGCTTCTCCAGGTCCCTGATACACACACTATTTTGAAATCAAGTTCTGTGTGTATTTACCATGGAAATCTCTGAACTCTAGCCTGTTCCTTCCCCTCTCCCACAAAACAAGGCATTCTAGTCAGAGTGTTAAAATACCACTGTTGATAATGGCATTACTGTCTTTAACTTGAAAATCTCTATGTTCTGGAAAAAGGAAGTAACAGATAAAGAGATTTCTGGAATGTTTGTCCAGATTAATTTTACTTCTATGTATTTGAAGTTCATCAGCAATTGTGATTAGACAAGATGAGGAAAGCACACTGCAGAGAGCAGGAACACTGGCCACGGTGGCAAAGCAAATCACTGCCCCCACAGGTACTGCTCAGATACTGGCCTTTTGTTTCCCCATAAAAATGAAGGCAGTGCCAACTGTACATGGGAAGAACAGAGTAGCCATTCTTTCAGATGTTAATGTGCAAAGGTGTCTCATACTCTTGTGGCACGAGAGGCATTACAATTTTCATTCTCCAAATCTCCTCTGATATGAACGAATTTCATGAACGTAATTAAAGATCAAGAGATTAATATCATGGCAAACTACAGAAAGGTTAATTTTGTACAGAAGAAGAGACAAGAGTGAGAGTTCGACTGCCTCTGGAGAGTTTACTACGCTGGTGCAAAAATAGTGAGCTCACATGCTCGATAATAAATTAAAACAGATCCTTCCCTCTCCTCTCCTGGCTGAGCAAAACAAAAAAACCTTTCCTATCTTAGAAAAACTTTCCTATCTCAGACAGCTGGAGGTAAAAGGAAGGTGGGGTACCTGGCAAGAGTGAGGGTGGAAGAAGTCACAGACAGACAGCCCTTGTAAAGATGAAGGTTGGGGTCATAGAACCTGGGGCTGTTGGCAGCTGAACAAGACTTGGAACTGGATTTGTGAAAAAAATAATTCCTGAGAGTTGATTTGTGTATATGTAATTCACACATAAGCAGATTCTAATTTAAAAGACTGCAAGGCACCCAATTCTATTGGTGTTTCCTCCTCCCAACTGCACTAATGCACAAAGAACTTCTGATTATCCATCTGGGTGAAAAAAGTCTAAGTTTACCTTTTCCTTCTGGAAAATTAGCACAAGGCCATTAATAAATAATATAACCTGAAGCACAATTCCAGGCTATCTATGCATTTCATAGGTGGATTGTATCATCTCAGGACATTTTATGCTAGATTTGGTCTAAACTGCTTTTTCTTTTTTTCCCCGGTTTTTTTGGTCTCCCATCTTTCTTAAAGGTCTGTTAAATAGTTGCTAACTCCACGTTGCCCTGTTTTTCTGTCTCTTCACCGTATACATAGCTCAGTGAGTAGCTTATGAAATTTAGTGAAGTAGATACCATCAAACTGGACAGCAAGACAAAAACTCTGCCTTGTATGAGCAAACCATGGTACCAGTATATGGAGAGCCCAGAGAACAAAAGAACATGACTATTGCAATTCTGTTATTTACAGCTTTGTACTACAGTTTCATTCTTTTTCCTTCTTGAGATGAATGGAGCTGGGTTATCCCCAGGCTCCTTTAAGGATTTATTTCAGAATATACATCAATACTTCCTCCTACAGCCTCCATTACTTTAGCACCTGAACACCTTACAAGCTTTTACTGTCTGTGCTCTCACAACACCCCAGATGCAGAAAATTTTCATTATATTAATTTTCTAAGAGAGAATCAAAGCACACAGAGATTTTTAGGCATCTGACATTCAGAGTGAAATCCAAACCTCTTCCTCTGCTCTTTTTAAAGGGCTTCATATATCATTCCATAGCTCCTCAAAATGAGATTCAGGACAATCTGAATACTGAGAAAGAAGTCACCCACAGACAGACTTGGAAAAAATGAGAACAGCCCACTCCAAAATGCTTGGTAAACCTCTACTTGTGTTCTGAAGCTGTCACTGCCACACTACTGTGCACTCACAAAGTGTTACTACAAGCCCTGTTTAGAAGAGAGGAACTCCTACAGCTGAGCGTGGATCTGTCTTATGCCTACAGGCACCCCTCCTCTTGTTTTTATATAAAAAACACCCACAATAAAGGAAATCCTGGTGCAGTTCCTTGCTCTGCCTGAAGGGATTCACAATTCCCATTTTCCTCCTCGTAGGAAAGAGAGCACCACAATCATCAAAATGCAGCATAGGCTGGGGAGGGGAAGCCTGATGAATTTCCTCAGCTTTCAGAAAGAATTTCAGGTCCAGTGATCTGAGCAGAGTGAGGGAATGTGATTTGTGTCTCAGACAGTGAAAACATTCTCTAGTTTTACCTGGATTTTACTCTTTGTCTCACCTGTACACTAGTGCAACTCTAGGTGCCACATTTTTTCCAGGAGCAGGACTGTCTCAAATAATTCAAGGATGTTGAAATGCAGAGTCCTGAGGTAGGAGATTTGTGAAACAAATTCAACATAGGCCTGTAGAGCTGGGAGTTTCTAGCAGAAAAACAAGGAATTAGAGCCAGAAATAATTTTGTTTTCTCATTCTAAGGCAGAAGTGTTAATTTCTTTAGAACAAGGACACATAACCTGCCTATATGTCTGTGATGAAATGCCAGCATCTTTTTATACCTATTGCTGGAGGTGAAGCTGCTGTAACAAACTTTTACTAGCTTTTATCTTTTCTATTACAGTCTATTGAATATTAATAAATTACCATCTGCCAGCTTTTGCAGGAGCAGCTGAAACACTGCCTGCATTAAAATTGAAAATAACTCCTTCCCTCTTCACAAACTTCAAGAGAACATGAATTTTAAAATAATGACGACTGCCTGTACCATTTTGTGGTGTTTCCCTTTAACAAACAATATTAAGATTTATGTGATACAGTCAGCTTTGCGATTGATAATTAATTGTCACTTAATTACACACTTTAATAATATTTATTCTGAAGTTATAACAACTCTGGCTTATGAAATGACCCTGAATCACTTTAATTTATTAATTCACTTAATTAAAATACTTAATCTTGAAAAGAGCTTTCGGGCTGTTTAAATAAAGGTAAACAAATCTTCAAATTTAATCAACACTTTATTTTCCCTTTGATATATGTAATTAATTTTCACTCAACTCAATAAATAAACCTCATGTAAGGTTGTTCATGTGACAACAGAAAATGGCTTGCAGTCAGCCTAATCTTCCTTAACACTGTAAAGCATTTTTAGTTATGCTGACAGGCCCGCTGAAAACCTGTTGCTGGAAACCAATAAATATTAGCATTTTTCCCACTGCACCGCAGGAAAAAAAACATTTATTTGTAGATGATGATCATTAATCAACATTTTTGTACAAGCAATCAAAAAACCTCCCAGGCTAAAACAAACTTGATAGAAACAAAGCCTCTATTTGCCATCAGATTTAGCTAGAGTACACTTTCTCCTTAAAGAATAGAATTTTTTGTTTTCTTCTGTTACTGGTTCTTGGTAAAAGAGTTCTGTGTGCCAAGGATTGTACTTTCTATCCTTCATGAAAGTTTTGAGACAAAATCTAGGACTTAATTACAGAGCTCACAGCACTGTCAAGATTTCACATGTTTAAAGTTACGACTGCAATTAGCTCCACCTAAATCAGTGACAGTCAAATGAAGCACTGCACGAGATGTCAGTGCCACAGTGAAAGCTGTCACTTGTGCAGGCATGTGCACAACTTTGCAAACCCAAGTTTTACCATTAAATTGAGCACATTTCCTCATATATGTAACACCAATCTCATGTATTTCATTGCAGAAATGACCCTCTATTTTGAAAAGCTGGTTTCTACTGCAAGCAATTTTGAATTGTTCACCAAAATTCGTTGGATGATCTCATTACAGCATATATTTTACTACACCCTCCTCTTACATTTCAGTTTGCTCTGTGCCTTCAACACTCTGCTACAAGAAGATTCCTCCTCCCCATTACACCTTAACAAGGACCAGAATGCCACGTTTTTCCTCAATTTACCATCTCCCTATTGCATGTTCATGGCTTGAGCTAACATGATTGCAGTTGTTTCTCTCTGTCAGTTATATTTGAATTAAGAAAGGATTGAAAAATCTGGGCTGAATATTTACACTGTAAGCCTCCATCTCATAGTCCAAGTCAGCCCTGAAAAGCTCAAGATAATTAACGACAGATCTAAGGAACTACTGTCATCAGGATGATAATTAGATGGGACTAAATATGAAAAGCAGAGGCTTCAGCTGATGACAGAAAGTAGCTTTCCATCCCTCCTCAAAGGCTGTTTATAGTAAAGGCATTTGAATCTGGCTGCCATGATTTTTAACAAAATTGCAATTCGTGAAGGTCTTCATTGAACTGAAACCAGCAGAAAACTCCGGTATGAGCACAAACTGTCATGAGTTTTCCAGCTGCTTCTAGCACTCAAGACAGAAGAAATAAAGCAAAGAATTTCACATTTTTGAATGGAGGAATTTGCAAGACTTTTTTTTCCAGTTTTTGGGTGTGTGCAGCAACAAGAAATGACTGCTAATGAGAAAATGGACCTTCATTTTTGATGCAGTATTTTCAGCTGCCAATCAGAGTTTGCTGTAAATTCTTAATAAAGTCTTCAGAGGATCTGTTCTTTAGCTATATTATTATCCTTCCTCTTGTTTTCATCCTGAACAAATTCTTTAAAATACATCTGGGAAGACTTTACTTTCTTTATTTGGTTTTGTTGTTTTTGTCAGTGCAAATGTGCCCCTTGCTTAGGAAACAGCTAAACAAAACCATTTCACACGATAAATAAAAGTAGACAATTTTTGCAAGCATTTTTTGAGAAACAGAATGTGCTGATTGTCATCATGGTTACCCTACAAGGCATTCCAGGCAGTACAAATGGATTCTTCAGCTGAAGGAACGAGCACTGTACCCACTGCACAGGAAGACCAGCTGGTGGCATCTCTGCTAGTCACTGTAGGGAGAGTCTGCATGCTGAAGCTGTTTAATGGAGTGGATTGCACATTGCAATCAGAATAATTATAGATCTATTTAAAACAACTTTCCCTGCAATATAACAAAAACAAAACAAAAACAAAAACCGACCAATCAACCAACAAACAAAAAACCTGTTCAAAAATAGCCTGCAGAGGTTTGGGTGTCTCTGACAAATTTCAGTGCTCAAGTGCCATCACAGACAGCTGGCTTCCAGCTGCCCTTCCACAAGGGCACCCAAGGTCATCTGGATGCTTATTCTTGGTGCTAAGAGACATTTCATAACTCTGCAGATGTTTAGCAGGTTCCTAAACACTTCTTTAAATCCAGTCCCATGGGATTGAACTCCTCCCTAGAGTGCAATGGCTGAAAATTGTTTTGCAGGTGGATTTATTCTTTTCCTGCTCTGATTTAAAAGGGTGCACAACCTCAATCCCAAAGGGTAGTCCAGTGGCCTTATTACACAGCTACACTTCAGCCATAAACAAGTTGCTTTATTTCTTGTGTTGAAGCTCTCACAGACTGCAGTGCTGCTTGCAGGCAGCTTGGCTTGTTACCTTCAGCAGTGACAGACCAGCTGTGTATCCTAAATTAATCTATTTGTATTAAACATCCATGTTTTCTGCTGCCTGCTGCTGAACTGGGCAAAAATAAAACGCTGTCACGTCAGGAAATGGTGTTTAAACATTAAAAAATATTGATTTAAATAAAAGTGATGCTGGACTGGGACCAGTTCTGCAAAACCTTCATTTTACCTGTAAATGCAACATTAAAACATGCAATGTGTATTGTACATTTTCATATAGAATCACTGTAATTATACAGAATATATGGCAAATGCAAAATATGCATAATATAATATTTCCCAGTGTGTACTTCAAAATAAATATAAACACTATATTTTTAAAAAAATTAGCGGTATTTTCATGGTGTTGTTTGGCTCTTAGTGACTCAGACACTTTAGCAGGAGGGAAAGGGAAGGATTTGGAATATTTGCAGCTGGAGTTCCTTATTAATTTCATTCACTGTGCAGCATCTTGCTCTGAGAAGGAGCAGCGGGGGCTGAAAGGTGCCGGGGGTCAGGGGCCGCAGGACAGCCGGGGAGCAGCAGGCACAGGGAGAAGGCTCAGAGGAGGGCAGAGAGCTGGAAAATGGCAGCAAAGGGAAAGCTGAGAGAGTGCAGCCCAGGGGAGGCAGGGGCTGGCTGGCCCTGCGCCCCCGGAGAGCGTGGGAAGGGCAGAGGGACAGCCGGGGACAGAGGGACAGCCGGGACACTGCGGGCACTGTCCCCAGCAGCCGGGGCAGCCCAGCCCTGCAGTGCCGCTTTCAGGCAGCAGGGATCATTTCTGTGCTCATTTCTGTGCTACTGCTGCTGCTCATTGCAGCAGCCTGGTGGATGAACTGGCTGTTCCCAGTCTGCTCTCTCATCATTGCCTGCTCCTTCTTTCATTCCCGTCATTAAAGCCTTGGTCTCTTTTCTGGTTTGCTGTTAAAATGTAGCAATGTTCGAGCTGGAAAGGGCGAAATGAGGCATCGCTTACAAGGGACAGCCCAGCCCACTAAAACCAGAAAAGACACTGTTTTCTAGGAAGTGAAACACAGAAATTGCATCAGCGTGCTGCAGTTTACAGCAGTTCCAGACTGCAAAATGAGCCCCAGCGAGTTAATGCCACCTGGGCTGTGAGGCAGCCCCTGACACCCACACTCACACTTCTGAAACCAGTGTAAGACTGCTGCTGAGGGCCTGGAGCAGCAGAGTTTGCTGAAATGAAGTTCACAAGCAGCTAAGCTCAAACCAGAGGTTAGAAACAAGTCTAATGAATATGCAGGGTCAAAAATTCCTCAGCTCCAAGCTTTTTTATATGAATGGTTTAGGCCAGCTCTCCACAAACTGCTTCCATCTTTTATGTTATTACAGTATCATGGTGAATGTGCCAGCCTCAGCAAGGCATTGGTTGTTAGAGGATTTGAAACACAACTGCAATAATTTAATCACTGTGCAGCAATAATTCTGCTGCTCTCACTGATGGCTGCAGTGACAACAGGAGAGCCTGTCGGGGGGGTGGCAGTGTCCTGACACACAGGTGCATCACAAGGGGAGGGACCTTTCTCCCCTCGGCCTGCCCTGCTCACAGCAGCACTGGGGATGCTCAGACCTCAGGGATTCTGGCTGCCAAGTGCTGATACTGCCACGCTAACCACCAGGCTTCTTCTCCAGGCTGCAGAGGTCTTTGATGCTGAACCACACCACAAACCATCAAACAGACCTTCCACAAGCCCCTTAAAAACCTGCCTGTCTCAGATCTCAACACTCAGAAAAAACTTTCCTGACTAAGCAAAGGGATACCAGCATATCTTGGGCATCTGTGAGGCATTCACACGTTACAAGACAAACTGTACTCATCAGAGCTGTGTCTACATGAGAGGTTGAATTTTTTTTGAGACAGCAACCATGATTTGAGTAGCTAAAATTTGGCTGCCAGAAAGAAGAAAATGTAATTTTCTGAGTGCTAAGTACCTGGGGCACCTTTTCCTGAATGCAACCATAACCAGGCTGGGGCCTGAACACACTGTGATCATATAAATTAAATGCTTGAAGGGAAGGAATATCCACTGTCCACTGTCAAAAAAAAAAAAAAAAAAAAAAAAAAAAAAACAGAAGGTTCTGTGCCACACTAGATGTTCCACGGCAGTGTAGCACACAGTTGACTGAGTTTTGCAATTCATTACTCAAACAGTCGATCTTGACATTCCTTAGAACAGAGACAGTAATCCCTGTGTGGGAGACACCTCTGCACACAAACCAGCCTAATGCCTAATGTCAAACTTGACCTTTCATCTTCAGCATGAACAGGCAGATTTGAGATCTAGTCTACACTCGTGTAGGCATGAAGGAATGAATTTGCTAAAAATTGGTACAACTCAGGTTTCTACTGCTTAAGGAAAACTGTCCCTACCAGCAACAAACTGCCTGCCTGTGCTCCAACAGCCCCGAAATGATGGCAGGCAGGACTGGAAACTTCTGTCAGCAAAACGAAGGTCTTCACAGAATGAAAATAGCCTTGGGAGGAGTTCTTGGGAGAATTACAGGTTAACTGGAGTTTATCCAGGCATGATTCAGGTAATACATTGTCTGTAAAACTGCTTCAAAATGTGTAGCTTGTAAGGCACTGATGAATCATCAGATCAGCGAGGATGATCTGCTACATTCTGTAATCACAAAAACAACCAGAGATTCCAGATCTTGAACATGATCCTGAGTACTCTGATACCCCTATAATTTAGGCCTGAGTCTAATGAAGCAGTGACAGCACTGCAACACACAGCTACCATAAGATAATGAAGTCTTTTAACTTTCCATTTGCCTAGAAATTTTCTTGTCTATATTTGGAAGAAAGAAATCCAGACACGAATCTCTTTCCGCCAATTCCTAGAAGTCATGAACAATTTAAAAACCTCGGTTCAGCAAATAACCTAAATTTGGGCTTAACACTGACTTACAAGTAGTCCCAGCCTAAGCAAGTTAACTCAGGTACCCAGGCATTTATTGGATCAGGTTGTAGAAAACCTCTTATATGCAGATGACCACAACTTCCAACCTCAGGGACTCCAGCTCTAGATTTCATAGATTAACACCAAATCAAGACTGCTTAAAACCATGACTTAAGAACTCTTGCTTTAGACAGTGCTTCTTCATAATGGAGAGGGCTTTTGGTTTGGCTAGCTTCAGGCTCTTGGGTTTAATAATAGCTCACATAAGGAATCTCCATTTCTGTTTTCAAATCACAAAATCAGCAATAGAATCACAAGGTACTGCATCAGCTTCCCCATTTACTGTGTGTGAGTCTGGAATGTGAGCAAGACAATTCCTATGAGACATTCAGCTATGACCAGAGGCAAAAATTCTGGCAATCCAGTGTAAAACATTGCTCTTGTGCGATTCCAGGCTTTGCAGACTTTCCTTGTCAATGGAAGCCTTTTGATTTCGATGTAGTCACTCCTGATTTACCCCAGGGGCAGTAAGACAGAAGCTGGAGACTAGAAGTACATTTTTTTTCCTTAGGAGCTCCTGTGTAACTGCCTTGAAGTCAAATGTCCAGTGAGGTTTTTGATTTTGTAAGATATCTGTTACTGTAAAGAAATCTCTCCCTCCTTTCCCAGGTTCTGACTTTTCCCAAAACAGTTAGGTTCAAAAATTAAATAATATGTTTGCTATTTGTAAGTATTAAGGTAAGTACCTTGAAAGGGAGATGTGTTCAAAAACTTAATGTCCAGTTCCATTGCTTAATTTTTTCCTTGCTAGAATTTAATGAATTCTTCATTTGCTTTTATAAACTAAATATTTCCTTTGAGTCCAATTAGCATAGCTGGAAGAAAAAGCAAAGCAAGGTACTGTTCAGCATGCATCAATGTAATGGAAAAATCAGTTCTTTTATTCTGGCTTTAATAACTGCAGCTTGATTAGAGAGAAAGAAAAAGCTAGGAGAGAGAGGTGGGGGGATAAGAGGCCTGCCAAATTAGTTCTATAAGAATTCTCAACCTGTCTGCTCTCTGGCTTACTATTCAAATGCTAATTGAGCCTTTTTGTAAACAGAATGGGTAATCACGGAAGACAAAAACAGACACAGAAAACAAATGAAATATCGCACCTTATCCAAACCAGCACAAAATTGCACTGATGAGCTTTAGAAGTCTTAACATTTTGTTTCTTTGGTCTCTTTAAAGAACACAGAAAAGCATATAATTAATATAATAATGTAAAATATAACCTAATAAAATAATAAAATAATAAAGAGCAGTTCTTTTTGAACAATGAAACCAGTCATGTTATAATTAGATAAGAGGATTTATACTCTCAGCTATAAACATGAAAGTGGACCATGAGGCCGGATAAAGGCAAGGTTTTAATTCTTAAAAATTAATTACATGGCATTATTATTATCAGTACACAGGATGCATTAATTATACAATTAATAATAAGATGAAAGGCACATTTTTTTGCAACTTGAAATCACTTGGGGACATTTGGTTTTATACAAGAATTGTCCTTCAGGCATTTCTATAATCTTGTTACTATGCAAAGTCAAGCCCTTAAACCTGCTAGTGGAAGTAGTGGATGGAATTAATCTCTCTTAATTTAGACTTTGTACTTACACATATTGCTGCAAATTTTAGATACCCCCTGTAATTGGGGTCTAAGGTGTAGCAGATCTATTACAACTTCTCGTAAAATAAACAAAGACTGATGTTTCCAGAAGCAGAGTACATCCAACATGCAATCAGGTAAAGCTGGCTTCTTCAACATCTTGCACAAAGCCACTGATAATGTCAACCTTGCACTCAGAGTTTCCTAGGAAGTTTTGCACTTCTGCAGAGAGGCAGAGCTGGGCTCAGCAGAGCAGGATGCATTCACAGTGACAGAGGTCCCAGCCCTCCACCTGCTGTTTAATCCCACAACCCTGAGTACACCCCCTCCAATCCCACCACTGGGCCTTTTGCTAGTCCCAGCCTTGCTCAGATCAGATTCCAGAAACCAGACCACGTGCAAGAACATTTGAATATTAACTTTTATCATAGAGAACAAGTTGAGAAAGAGGCCCTCGTCCCACCAAGGCAAGGGCTCCCCAAGAATAGCTCGAGAGCACCAAGGGCCTGGGCACGGCCAGGTGTTCTCAGCTGGGGCAGCTATGGGCTCTGCACCTGTGTGGGTGCACCAGGGGAGACCGCTGAGATTTTGGCACAGGTGCATTGCAATTTGTTTCCTGATAGATCTCAATGAAGTAAACCACTTACCATACATTTTAATTTTAAGGAATTATTTCACAAATATCACTTATAAGGAAAACGAATGTTCTGCATTAAAGGGTTGGTGAATATAATGTTTATCAGTGTCTGACACAATTAAACTGCCAACATGGGCTACCACAGGAATTCAAAAGAAGGGTGAATGCCATGAAAACAAAGGTTTGTCTTTCAGCTTAAACCTTTGAAAATGAAGAACCTTTAATAATACAACCCTGTGTTACTACCACTAAGTAATTATTCCCAAGAGTTATATTGCTTTTCTGTAGAATTTTAGTCTTACTTTTCATTCACATATTGTTCTGAATTATGGCCATCTGGAAGAAATAAACTTTATCTGCTTGTTATTTTGATTTCAGGTGTGTTCGCTGTGACACTTCCTCATGAACAAGCTCACCTTCCTTTCATTTTGATCTTCCTCCTCCATATCCTGTCAGAGTTAGCTCTGTAGCTAAGGTACACCAATCTGATCTGCACCTTTTGTGAGACTGTTCATTTCTGCTGTGCTTTTTAATATAAGCTGTATTTTGATTTGTTATTATTTTTATCATCAAGACCCTTGAGACCCAAGGAAGCAGCAAGTACTTTTTTATCCTCAGCACTGCTATCCACGAACAAAGCACCTCTATCAACAACACAATCTTCATTGTAGAAGATGAAAGGTTTTGCTTTTCTTTTTGTTTCATTGAAGGTTATTATTTAATTAGATTTCCTGGAATATTGAACAGTATTTCTATACAACAGGGGCATCAATTTAGAATGGAAAAAAATTGTCCTTTACTATAAAACAGATATGTCAAACTTCCTTCAGAGTAGCTGGCCAAATGTCCAGTGTTCATACAGGAAGTCAAGTAAGACAATAAAAGTTTTCATTAAAACCTTTGTCCTTTGTGCCTTGATACAAAAAAGAGCAACCTTCCATTTTCAAAGTAGCTCTTTTATTGTTATCATTATGTTATAACATTAGAGTAGCACCAAGTAATAATAATTAGTGTCGAAAGCTCATTTTAAATACTGGATAATAAGCAAAAAAATGCTTTCACTCAAAAAAAGTTTAGACTGTGAAGAAAGAATTCAGCATATAAATATTATTAAAAAGCAAAGCAGCAAAGTTCTTGGAGATTCAACCTTTGTAGCCACAGATCCAAAGGTGCACGACCACGGGTAGAACTCAAGGCTCAGAGCTGAAACCTACAGCTCCCTGCACTTTGTACTATAAGCCCATAACAAAGTGGGAAAGAAAGGGGACAGAAGTAAAGTCATGTAAATGGTTCTTAAAAAAACTACATCAAACAAAGGAAAAAACCCAATTTTAACGCAGCCAAGAGCTCTGGGGATTTTTTTCCCCAGCCTGTTACAGAACCTCTTGCAAAAATGGGGATCCCATAGCATTATTCCTCGTGTCTCTATGGCCCCATGGCTACCCACTGTGGACCCATTTTGAGTGGCTGGGTAATGCTGCAATTCCCAACAACTTGTGCTGAAGGAAGACATTGCTCAGAACTTTGCTCAGAACACAGCCCCTGTCTTCCCCAGAAAATGACTTTTCAAATACAAAGAGCTCCAAGCTGCTGTGGTTTATTCTATTTTCCCTTCCCTTCACCCAGTTTGCTAACAGACAGTTGCTTGTGAACACTACGTGTCAGGCTTTTGAAAACTAGAGGTGTCTATTTTTCTGGAAGTCTTCCATGACAGAGGGAAATATTTAAAGTACAACATTACAAACTGACCAGAGAATTTAGCGGAGATTTCTTCTTAGGCTTTTTCCTCTTTTGACTATGACAACATGATGCAAAGACTAAAGCTCAAAACCCTGGTTTGTGTGTTCATCTATGTATGTGTGTTTTTCTATGTATACACGCAATTAGAAATGCATTCATAAATATTTACTGTGATATAATTACAGGTGGAGAAAAAGATGCTAAATATGAAAAATATTTCACCCTAAAAGCATGATAGTTATTGGGTTTGGGTCACAGAGTAACAATGTCTTATCTACAGAAGAATACAACACAGCACCATGTAAAACTGAGTCCAAAGAAACAGATTATTTCAACTATTTCTTTCTTCTGAAAATCTGTCTGGGGGCTGTGTTTTTAAAAGCTCAAGTTTATTTTGTGTTAGTTTTCTTCATCTGTTGTCAAAAATAAATATTGAAATACAGCCAGTACAACGTATTAGCCTTACCTAATAGTGCTATTTAGCATTTTTATTGAATAAGCTCACACAGAAAAGATTTCATCGACACCATACAGCTTTCTGATGTAAACCAGGTGAGGCTGAAAGGATTTTTACCATTTCTCTGTACCATAAAAGGAAGTGAATTTATAGGCAGGCCACTCAGGCATGTTGCAATTAAATGAATTTTAAAGTTGACAGTAGTCCTCACACTGTGGTCTGTATGCATTATCTGTTTCAGTATCTGAGGGGGGGAAGGCAAATACATCTGCCAGCTGACATTTCACTGATGACATCACAGAGCATATTTCTGGTGCTTATGTGTAAAATATCGGATTCAGTCACAGGAATGTAGCTGAACAGATTCCTTGGCTTTATGAAGTTTGTGTGAAATGCCTATCCTGTTCAGAAGTTGATTTGAATGAAGCCACCACCTCAAAACAGAAGCCTACAAAGGCAGTCTGTCCGTTGGTTTGCCCTGGACACGGGTGAAGCTGCAAGTCTGAGCCACCTCACTGCGAGATCGCATCAGGATCATTTTTTTTCTCACTCTCCTTCAGTCTTCAAAATAAAACCCAGAATTGTTTTCCACAGACGACAAGCACCTTCCCAGCATTCTCAGACACTGGGCTTTGGAATGCTGCCCCACCTTGCCCCACAGGTGCTCAGCCAGAGGGAGATGAAAAGCAGCACCCCCAAGGCAGGCACAGTCTGGGTGTGTTGCAGTGCACCCCTGCACCCGAGCAGATGTTTCCATATGAGGAAAAGAGTTTCAGTTTTACCCCAGAACTTTTAAAGAAGAAGAACCAGAATCTTCTGTGCTTCTCCCACCATAACTGGCCCAATGCCAAGACAAAAGCACCTGTTGGGTCTTTGAAATGTGCCTCAATACCTGTAGTGTTTCTCTTGGGCAGCTTGCCAAAAAACCCCTCCTTGATAGTTGAATACATAAGGGAGAGCAGGAAGATTCTGGGTGCTTTTCCAGGTGTTGCAGCAGGTGCAAGGGGCCCCCCTGCACTGTGCACGGCTGTTGTTCTTTTCTTTTGTATAGTTTGTGATTTTCTGCTTTAACTAAAACCTTTTTGATTTTTCAAAACACCCTCACCCAGCTGTCTCACTAATTATTTTTAAGCCATTGCTGGGAGGTTGCTGGTCAGCCCTCAGAGTGTGATGAACCCTCGTGGGGCTAAAACCACTCTGGCCCCAGGCAGAACTTCATCATAGGTGTACCCAGGCTGACACCAGCCTGTATTTTCACACAGCTTTGAGAGGTTTTGAGATTCAAGGTTTGTGCTCGCTCACAGGTGGTTTCGCTGGAAATTTATTGAGCCACCAGATACAAATGAAATATTTCTAAACCTCAGTAAATCTTGGAATTGGTTTGAGTCCTCAGGAGAAAGCTTCTGTGAAAAGCTGGCATTTTTCTTTTATACAAGTTTAATTGGAACCGTTTTGCATGTTACACTAATCACCCCTTTGGGAGAACAAAAGACAAAAACTCTCCAGCAAAACTCATTCCTTTTTGAGATTTTGATTTGTCAGACATTTGTATTTGCAAGTTACATCACAGTTCTACCCTAGACCAGAAAGACCAATTTGTGAAGTTCATAAAAATTCTGTATTTCAAGCTAAGAACATGACACTGGTATAATTTACAATAGAATAAACCCAAAATAGCTTTACTGGAATCCATAAGGTTATAGCAAAATACGACTGATGGAAGTGTGACATAAATTTTAAGCTTTTCATGTAAAGTTGAAACAGTCTCACCTCCTGAAATAATTCATCCAAATGCACAAAATGATTTCTCTTCTGACTGTCCTAGAAGACAGGTACTCAGCACAGGTCAGAGCCAAGGAACACTCATTTCTCCTGCCATACTTCTTTTGAGTTTTGTTCCAAATATTCATCATTCACTATTTGTTAATCTTCTGTGTGTCTCACAATAGGGAAGGTTAATTATGCTCTCACTAATGAGCATTTGTGTGAATTGTACATGACTACAGAAATTGTTAGTGCTAAAAGTCAGGAAGGTTTGACTGACTGTGACATGGAAATTGACAGAATTGCAAATGTTCAAAACAGGAAAGGAACAAAGATGGGTATTTTACACACAATGTGCTAACAGGCAATCTTAGGTAGACAATGAGATCTCTGTTCCAGCGTGACAGACCTGACAACAGTAATAGACATTTCCTAAATATTCATTTAAAGAATATTCTCTCCATGTAGATTTTTCATTTAAAAAAGAGGTTAGCAATATAAGATATAGGTGTCTTGGCTAAACACAAGGTAATTGTGAACAAGGTGTCTGTGACAAGAAATTTGATTCTAAAAGGAATTTCCAGTAGGGATAAAGCAAAACATTCATGGCACAACATCTGAATTACTCTCCACAGTTCTGATCACCTATACCCCAGTAGGAAAAATTCAATCTTAAATAAACTTGGCTTTTATTAGAAAAATAACAAGGGAACAGAAACTGTACTGCACAAGAGAGAAAGGTAAAATCTCAAAGAAAAGATGATTAGAAGTACAACAGAGAGGATCAGTGCACAGAAGCAACAGGAAACAATACTGATGTGTAAGACCACAAACTGGGCAAGTAACTTAGAATCTTATTAAAGCTAATACAGTCTTGTAATGAGAAATTGAATTCAAACCAGTGAGGAGTAAGGTTCCAAAACAACAAAATCACCCTCTTTTTGTCTGGACTGAAAAAAAAAAAAAAAGGAGAAAAAAGAGAAAAAAAAAGCAGCAGGAAATTTAGGAGGGGCTTTATTCAAGTCAAAATGAAACAGCAACCACTTTCTCATCTTATGTTCCTATTTAAGATGAATAGTCATATCTCAATTTAATATATCCAAATATTATTTAATAGATTTGAGCATTATTTTATTTATAGTTTTTCATTACTATTTCTTCCTTAAAACTCAAAGCAGTTATGTTAGGGGGATGCGGCAGGGAATGACAGAAGATGGTTCACAAACAACACTCTCTTTTCTGCTATTTTCTCCTGACTGCTGACAGAACGTCACATCAGTGACCCTGATCCCAGTATTTGACCACTATGTCATCCACTGGAGGTGAAAGATTTATTTTCCCCCTGAATCCCCGGTTTTACCTATTTTTCTGGTGTTCTCTGCACAGCCTAATTTGGGGCTCCCATGCAGTAGGAGACAGGTTTCTCCCAAATCATTCCATTTTTCTCAGCTACCACTAGTGAGCCAAACAAGACTGAGACACCCTCAGCCTTATTCATCCCCCTAGGAGAGAGGGTTTCATACCTCAATAGCAGGTTTGGGTAAACTCGGACGAGCAGCCTATCCTCTTGTGCTTTTCACAAATTGAAACCTTGTCAGCCTGCACTGAAACATCTCATTTAAACATTTTCTAGCACCAATAAATACCTCTGAAGGATGACATAAACACAGCGAGCCCCAGCTAGGGTCGGAGTGGGTAGCGAGGAGGCAGCTAATACAGTGTTAATACTTCTAATATATTTTTTCCCATTTAAAACCCAGTAATTTCAGGCTCTCAGAAGAGGACAGCTTGCTCAGCCTCTCTTCATGGAACAGGCCAAGCTGCAAACCCTTCCCACACTTCACAGGCACCAGACAAGGACGAGGGAGAGCTGCAGGGAGCCCGCTCTCCTTTTGTGTGCACTCATGTACCAGGGAGTTCAGGGTGCCCCAAGTGGCTGCCGTGACCTCAAGGAGCTTTTAACAGCAGCCTCCTCCTGAAGTTCCACATTCATAACCACAGAGAAATCATTCACGGGCCCGGTAATTGCTCGCCTAAGAGGCCTGAACAATGCGTGAGACTTCTCTAAAAGCCTCCCGTGCCATCCTTGGTGTCAGGGGCTGGCCTTGCACTTCCTTTTGTAACAAAAGCTGCTTTCAGAAGACAGGGCTTTCCAGCTAATGCTACGGGCAACAAAGCTAGGAATAGAACGGGCCTGCTGCTTATGCAGCATGGAAATTGGCTGTAAACAGGCATAACAACCCAAATTCCAACCACGGATGTGTTAATGGCCAGCTTTTGGCATCCAGCATGGATTCAAACATTATCCCACATGGTTGTCAGAGAGGATGAGGACAGCCGGGGTCACTCCAGGACCACAGCTGAATGCAGGTGTTGCTGCACACTGAGACTGGGGTGCAGGAAGGACAGTTCTTTTAAAGTCTGAACATGTACTGTCAGATTGGATCAGGGAAAATGCTAAAGGCAGGGAAGAGCTGCACAAAACTGACAGCACTGTTATGGTACCAAAGCCATATTATGCCCTATAGCTGATTTATGTATTTATAGGAGTCACAGACAAAGCAAGAAGATACCAAATCCTGCCACTGGACAAGAACACAGCTCTTCTTTCAACAACGCTGATTTCTTTTTGTCAAGAGTTTGGCAAATGGAAAAATGGAGCCTCAGTTTGATTCAGACTTTCATGTCTGTGCTGAAACCCAGGATATTCCCTTCCAGGAACGAACAGGAAATAAAAGACGGGTGTTTGGGAATATATTTCAAAATTAATAATGTTTCAAAGCTCATCTCTGAAACTTTTTACAAGATGAAATTTATTTCATTTTAAAAACTGAGAAGAAAGAAAGGTTTTGTTAAATTAATAAAATTATCTCCATATGAGAAATTTCAAGCCCACTTTTGAGCACTCTTATTTTGTTTGAAAGGGAATTTTGATGCAAAAACAATACAGAAGAAAATTAACAATCTTGAACTAATACATACTTATTTAAAAGCACTTTTTAGTTCAGCCACTGATCTAGAAGTCAATATTTCACTCAGCTCTAGGACCTAAAGAGAACTATCTCGAGTATTTGCCCAAAGGACTAAACAAAATCACTTGTATAATTAATGTGATTTTCTAAGAAGAGTAGACTCAATACATTTGAGAATACCAATGTCTCTTAAGACAGGAGTTTTTTTCACAAGCTCATCTTAAGAAGATTCCTCTGTACTTCTTTCCTATGCATGTGTTCCAAGAAGCACTTAATGAGCTTCACAGAGTTACCAAAGAAAAATATAGTCTAACTACTTGCTTTCTAGTTCTCTATTGAATTTCTTATTAATTAATGTATTAATGCTCTGTTTTCTTAAATTTAACTTTCAAGAAAGTAAGAACTTTTCAAATTAAGTAATGAGACAAGAATGCTAACAGCTTTCTTCACCCTATTAATTCATATGCACACTAAAATCTCTGAGGTTTTTAGGAAATAAGATAGGAAAGATAGCAATGACAATGTTTCTGTTTTCAAGATGAAATCCACTTGTCAAGCCAAGCTCTTTCATTGCTGGAATGTTTTATCTGAGAGAAATTAAGTCACTCTTTTTTGCTTTATTCGTACAAATGCTTTAAAGCGTGTACTCAAAACAGTAAACATTTATGGGTTTGTGTCCAGCTACGTGTCCTCCACTGGAACAGTGGCAGTGATCCCAAGGAAGCCACTGGAACCCAGCTGTGTCACCAGGCTCCTGCAGGGAGTTTCCCCTCCTTGTCTGGCCCTCCTCCACCAACCTTCACATATATATGTGCACTCTTTGGAGCTTTAACAGCAAGGAAAAAGAACCTTTTAATAAGATGCTCATGGGACATTTTTTTTTTTCTTTCTTATTGTTCCTTCAATAGTTTACACTGTTTCCTCTGAGGTTATTTACCCATGTAATCTTACTTGAAAGAATAATCCTTGTTTCCAGACTGAATCCAGCTGCTGAATGCAGTGACCAGGATGCCAAACCCAAAACCTGAGCACAGACATCTCAACTTCCCTGTGCCTTTGAGATTAAATTACATGCCCCCAACACCCTTCTAGGTTTAGCACAAATGACATGAAGCAACAATTTCTTTCAGCAGAACATAGAAGAGAAAAAATAACAGAAAACAGAAATAAGAGAGAATAATCAGCCTAGGCTAGCAGGGAAGATGAGTTTTCATCTATATTATGCCCATGCACAAAATCTGCTGGGGTAGGAGGACCAAAAAAGCATTTGGGATCTGGTTTCTTATAAGTGCGAAGAACAACCATACGTGAGGAGTCTGGATTAAACACCCAGATTCTGACAAAGAAAATCTTCTGGGTCACCATACAAGCTGTTCAATGCAAAGCTAATGTTTGTTAAAAAATTTGTTTACATTTTACTAAAAATTTATATGTACCTTAAATGTGCTATAGTGCCTTGGTATAGGAAAAGAACAGATGGAGCTTTCTACAGTCAAACCCCAGCTTGAAAGACACTCAGTTTGCAGAGATGAAGCTTAGTTGGTGGTGCACTTCATGTCCTTCATGTAAAATATTCTGTCACTTTTAATTTTGTACCTTGTTTACTTTCTCTGTTACAAAAGAACTGGGACTTGTTTTTAGCAGCTCTGATTAAGTTTCTATTGATTTTCGAGATAGGAAATGGAACTTTCAGATTTCCCACATGAATTTAAAGCAAGTCAGATATTAACCTCGAGGTAAAACATCTGCCATGACATTCCAAGAATAGACAAGCACTATCTCACTGAAAACAGCATCTGTGCTCAAATCTCAGTGCCTGGGAGTTGGAACTGGAGAACAATGCAAGCAGCAGGACTGTGTTTTCACATGTGGAAAACCACACATGAACACAGCCACATTTATTGGCATTTCCATTCACTCAGAATGGATTATCACACACATGAAGCACCCTTTATGAACACACCCCTTAACTGTGAAAGCACTAATGGTTAAAGTGAGATAGAGATGGTGTCAAGGGGAACTGAGAAGAATGAGAAAGCTGATGCAGAGCTGGAAAAGCTTGGGTTTTATACCACTGTTAATGTATCTAACCATATAATGGATATTCATTATTTTTGAGGATCAGTGTCCCCTTTCTTATCCTGTAGCAACTGGCAATATGTACATACATTTTCTAGCTTAAAACTTTAATTATCAAATATATCCCTCGTATAGGTATTACTAGACAGCATTTAATAGACTAACAGAAAATAAATATGCATAATTGTCTGAAATATATGCCACATTTAACATCTACTGAGATGAAAACTTTTACCTTCAAGTCTTTGGACTGGTTTTACCTATCATGATAGTCTTCTTTAAGCTAGTTTTTGGAGATGTTTATCATATTGGTGAATATTTTCAGACTAGGCACACTGAGTGTGATTCTGAAAACAGAGCCCATGCAAAATGAAGGAAAAACTTAGAGGAAAGAAAAAAAAAAGAGGCAAAAGTCATCTTTAGAGATGGAGCTGAAACATTTTAGTTCTTTTCTATCTTGTGAAACAGCCATAACTCTTACAGCTTGCTGGTGTTTAAAATGTGTACTTGTCCGACAGAGCTAGAAGGTGCCACCAATTTTATTTAACAAAATAAAAGGGAACACTTTCAGTGGTATTCATGGACATTTAAAAGTGAATTATGCCTACTGTCTTATTAGTGCAAGAGTGATCCCACTGAGCTTCTCCTCTGACTGGAGACAAACCTGGAACCTGCCTACAATGCCCTTGGCAAGAGGGGGAGCCTCTGCAGCTGATTAAATCACAGCTGGTCAATGCATTCAAGCACATCTGTAAAGCAGCTTTGAGTACAGCACCTTTGAAATGTATTTAAAACAAACAAACAAAACCAAACAAACAAACCACACCAAAAACAACAACAACAACAAAAACACACCAAAAAAAACCCCACAAAAAAACCCCACTTTATATTAATGACTTCATCTTCCAGTCCTGAATGTTACTGTTGCCATCAAGATGGCAAGTTAAAGGATATTTGAGGGATTTTAGGAAGCTCTCTGATCCAAGACAATCAGCTTCCCAAGGCATGGAAAACATTCCACAGAAGTTGGAAATTATAAAATTATTTTTCTAATTTGCATGAACCTCATTTACAAATTTAAACACAACCATTGTATACCAGGTACATCATCTTGCAGAAGGTGTTTCAATGGCACTTCTAAAAAGATGAAAACGTATCAGCTTTAAACTGTCATGGTTGTATTAATAACAACTGACCCAGCAGCAAGCCATAGATGACAAAAAGGTCAAAACTTCATGAGCAGATTAAAGTAAAAAAAAAAAGAAAATAAAGATTGTTTAGCATCTATTATTATTGTTTATAAATGTGGTTTATCACCATAATCTGCTTACCAATTAAAAGTGTAAAATCTTGTGGGACATTTTTCAATCCCAAGCTGTTTTCTTCTCATTTGCTGGAAAACTGAAACTATGCTGTCAGTTTTCCTAGCAGTGATTCAGGGAGCCACAGGTTGTTCCTGCTCAATACAAGGCCCAGTATTCTGTCCCAGAATTTCAGAAAAGGATTAAGCTCTACTGAAAATCAGACCTCCTATCACTGATTAAACAAAATCTCCTCTGCTTCTTCATAGCAGACTGCAGAGGTTAAAAGAATCATTTGTGAGAGAGAGAAGGAATGTATGGGTTGCAGAATACATAATAAAAGTACAATAAATACATAGCATGAAAAATGATACCACTAAGTCCCATGTGTGCACCTGCAAGATAACAGGGTGGATATTTGCATGGGAGCACGTAACAGCACTCCTAACACCGTGTTCTTGAGACTTCCCAAATGACCCAGTGATTACACCAGATGGCTGAAATGAAGCATTTAATTTTGAAAAGAGATGACAAAATTATTGTGGAGAATTTTTATATTGTTCATACATTTCTATTGTTATCAAATTATTAGTAAGAAACCTAAACTTGGAACCAAATTTTTCCTTTTCCATATCAACACAAAATAATTTTATTTTCTGATTGCCTCTGTGAAGATTGCAAAGTACATGTAGTGAGACCAGAGATCTTCTTAAGCAGCAAAAATATTTTTGGAAAGGAGGTTTCCACCTGGACAGCTGTGTGGGATTGATATTCATTGAAAAGAATTCTACAAGTTTCCATTTGTATACCTAAGAGAAACCAGTCTTCAGCAATGAGAGTCAGTTCTTTTGCATTTCAAAGCCTGGCAACTCGTCTGAATTTGTCAGAAAAAGCAATCAGCATTTTCCCCTCTACAATGGAAGACAATCTCTGGAATATAATCCGTGTGTACAGGTGTGTATAGAACGTTACCACGCCACATACTCACATTCTACAGGAGATATGTATTTCACAAATTATGTACAGTCACAGGTAATCCACAATCGTGTGAAAAACATTAGGGATGAAATCATCACCTGTTCCTTCAGCTGTTTTCTGTTAGCAGTGTGTAGTTCTGCCTATAGGATCATCCTCCTACCACCTTTCCCTGGCTGTTGTGAAACATTCCCACCACATGGCTCCACATCCATGCACTGGAAACAGGAGTGTCCAGAGCAGGCAGATGGGTTTACTTTTTATTGCTGTGGTCTACTGAAACTGAACAAATACAGCTGAAAGAAATAAATAAAAACAAACACAATGATGCTGGTTTAAATCTTCAGTTGAACTAGACTTAGCCACATTTGAACTGCACACGTGAGCAGCCCATTTATAGTCACTTCTCGTGAGCATTCAGTTTACAGGCACAGATGTTCAGGGAAAAAGCATTTTAATCTCAGGATGAGATCATTTAAATATAGCCTTCTGTGAACATTCATACCAGTCAGGGAACAAGAAAAACACCAATCAAATTATATGACTAATCATTTCTAAGATGTGACGGATGTATTTGAATTTCAGATGGCAATCTGAGAAAAAGGCCACAAAGCTTTAAGGAACATTCAAGTAAAGGGCTACGTGTTCATGGCGATTTTAACAATGCCAAAAGATTCACTCATGTTCACACAAACGGCTCAAAAAAGATTATCAGAACAATTTGAAAAAATATTAGAGAAAAATTCTCCTTAAGGGAGAGTTTTAAGGAATGGACAGCTTCATGGAATCTCTGGTAAGACTACAATACTTTGATGTTTAATAACGTTTCTATAAAAGCAGATATTCAAACATTACTGAATGAAAATTTACAAAGAAATTACTCAGTCTGAATGAAAATTAAGAATCGGCTCCACTGGAAATACACCTTCCACAAGCATTCACCAGGCTGGAGTGACTCAGATGCTTTGACTTTCTAGTCTAATGAATCTCACCAGTAGTTGACAAGTAACCCTTTTCAACAAAGAATTTTCCTTTCCACGGCAGCTTCCCTGCCCCTGCTCCCAGCGGGCTGAGGTTGTGGATGTCTGCAGTTGGAATGGGCTGTTCCAGAACTGCCACCACTTCCTATTTCCCGCTGGGAATGCAGCCAAACTACTCCGAGACCACTGCCTGCCCCACGCAGTGGCACACTTAAATCTGGAGGAAGCACCGGAATCATTTTAGATAAATGTCAAAAGGAGACAGAAGGCATAAAAGTGAAAAGGAGACTGCAGCACTCTTTTGCAGAAAACTCTTTTCTACGACACATGACAAATATCTATTTCAAGTGTAAATAAGATGGAAAATATTTTTAAAAGATCAGCATAAAACGTAAAGTGTCTTTTGAAAAACACATATTACAACATAAAACATGGGAAAACAAGAAGAAATGTGTCTGTGTGGGAGCCAATTTAGTTGCTTTCTAGAAGGCTCATTCTGAATCAGAAGCCACTCGAGCAATCTTCAGTTCATTTGCCTTTTCTTTCGTTTCTGTAAATAGGCACAACGTAAATACGTGAGGGTATTGTTAAGCCTCAGGTTTGGAAAGTGCTGTGTGATCCTAGAATTGTTATTTCCAGAAACGGTAAAACCACTGTTGTTATTTTACCTCGATTTCACAAAGTATCAAAATGTGCCATTATGCAATGGAAATCATTGTCTTAATTAGACAGATGGTTGATCCTGATCAAAGCTAACTCGAAACAGACTTCACACACTTCTTCCATCTTCAGACAACTTTTTTCTGGGAATATGGTAATATTCCTAGGCATGTATATACATGGAACATATTTCTGTTGTTAATCTAATTTATAGAAGAGAGCACTGATTTACTGAGACACATTTAACTTGTTCAAATTGGCATAACTATTGGCACTATGCAAAACTTCATTCCAGGTCATACTGCGCCTCCAAACTCCTTCCCAACAAACGACTTTGAGGGCTAGGGCCATCTATTCCTGGGACAAAGACTAAATCAGTCGAGATATCAAGCAGCAAGTTAATACAAAGTTACTTTCCAATCTTTTTTTTGTTGGTTTAAAAGCTCAAGGTTACTTGATTGATCAATTAGGTAATATGTTCTTCCCCAAAGAACAAACAAGATGCCCCTACCGAAAAATCAATTAAGTGAAATGAGCATGATACTAAAGGAAGACAAGAACTGTACTCATAATTCCATAAGGAATATTTTAGGCTTGTTTTTCCAAATAGTCCCACCAAGACCAAAATACTAGGTGAAATGAGAAATGTTTTTGTATTGCCTATGGCTCATTTTTGGCATTTGCACCCCAGAGATACACAGAGAACCTGAAGCTTCAGAAAAATCTAGTGTTCTAAAATCCAGTGTATGAGTACAAGAAAATAGGCTGGGTTTTGTTGCCTTAGCTCTTCCCAGAATGCTTTTATTTAATTTCATGCAAAGAAAGCATAAAACACTCTGTTCTTAATTAGTTCTTGATACAGCTTATCTGCTTTCATGAGGGTTTGTCAGCACAGCATGAATCAAAATCATTGGAGACCACAACTTTAGCGTGAGTTTATGATGATGATTTGTCTTTAAAAACAGATTGGTTTGAATTGTTGGATGGCAGAGTAATTGCAGACTCTATTGACTTCGTGTAGCAGGTCAAATGTGATTGGGATGCTCCCTGTTCAAGAGCAGTACTTATCCTTGGGAAGACAAAGCTTCAAATGTATTTAAGACCATAAGTGGCACACATTTGTAGGGTTTTACATTAGTAAGTTTGGAAGTAATTTATCAGTTGAAAACCAGAAATGGCAAAGACAAATGAGGAAAAAAAACAAATTAGTTTCCACCGCTAAATTGTTTTGTGGATTATAGATACTGCTAGCAGCAATCTCAAACTCTCAAAGTGCTGTTTAAAGAAATTATTAACTCTCACAACACCCTTGGGGAGAAGGTAAATATTATCTGGACATGTTACAGGCGGGGCTGCTGCTGTCCTGGCAGGCAATTGGCTCAGGGGGTGGGGCAGGGGATGCAAGAGGAGAGTATGTGGACACCACACGTGGTGGAAATGATCCCCCAGGACAGCCCTGCTGCTTGTTTCAGCTCCTGCAGTGTCCCCAGGCCCCTGCACAGGACACTCTGCCAAGGTACCCTCAGCACTCCCAGCTGAGGCCCAGGACAGGGCTAAGGACTTGCCCAGGGTTATCTTTGCCTGCCTTAGGCATGCTGTTGGTCTGTAGTTCCTAACCAGCACCTGAACTGCAAAGCTCCATGCTGCAAAGCACCTGCAGTTCTGAGAAGGGAGGCAGGACGAGTGCCCTCCCTCGTGCTCTGCCAGCACAACCTGCCAGCACCTTCCCCTCCTTCAGCATCACATTGGCCGTGCCACATCTCCCCTGCTGTGGCACAGGCCAACAGCATCTCCCTAGGAGAGATCTGGCTTATTGACTGCATAGCTAACCCAAACAAATGCAAGGAAAACCAGCTTTCCATTCATATTTCCCCAGCAATATTTTGTAAGCTTTAAACATACGTAGGGGTTTGGAATACAGCAGTAGTGGGAACAGCATTTCTCTTGTGAGGGTTGTGGCTCTTTCCCAGGGAATCCTGCAATGCTCTACATTGACGGGCATGATCCTGCAAATGCTGGCCATGAAGAACTCCCTGCAGCTCCAGTGGGAGCTTTGCCTGAGAAGTTTTGGAGCTTTCAACAATATTAGACTATAACAGTCCCCTGAGGAATCAGTGAACACGCTCTGCAATATGGAGCACAGCTCTTATAAGATGTGTCACAGGCTCTGTTATCCACAGAGAGCAGAGAGAGAGCTGAGAATGAGACAAACACACACACACAAACACAAACCCACAAACACAAACACAAACACACAAACACACCTGGTAATTCCAGCGCCCTTCAATGTAAGCTCTGCCCCCAAGGACTGGTGTCAGTACGTTCTTTGTCACACATAACGCAACAGGGACTTGAAATTCAGGGTGCTGCTAAGTGCCACTGCTTTTAAAATAAGCAATTCAAGTGTAATCCTAACATTTAACTAGGGTAAAAGTCTATAACAACATCCAAACTATGGCATAAGTATGAGCACACATACTGCTGTGGGCTGAGACCAGTTCCAAACTTCAGGGTGGGTATGTAGGTCTTCCACAAAATATTATTTCAACTTTCAATTTAGATACCTTATTTCAGGCACCAAAGATTAAATTGCTTTAATGAAAGGTTGACAATGATGCACAATTTTGCTCTCTGTTGTTAAGCACAGCAGAAAAGGAGAGCGTCATGTGAAAAATAGGATGATGAAATTACATCATTTTTATGTATTAGTAATATATTATAGCTATATTTTTTAGGAAATTTAAGGTTGTATAAGCATGAAAGTATAGAGCAGATGAATTTAACTTGCACGAGTTCTATTATGACATTTTAGAACTTATACTGTGTGATTTTGTAAACCAACAGTTTTCCTTAAATTTTATTCATAGGCATATGAAATGTAATATAGTCAAATATGCTCCAAATATGAGGAAAAAATCCCAGTTAAATTTGCAGAGAATGAAAGAATATTTTGTCTTTTAATGATGAAATACTTCTTAATCTTGCTATACTAGAAATCAAATTTGGAATACTAGAAAATGGGTTTTGTTTTTATTAATAATTCTATCCTTAGTCGTATTATTTGTATTTGAGAGGATTTTTTCTCTCCCTGAACAAAAAAGCAATCGGGTTCATAAAATGCTGACAAGGGAAAAAATGTCATGCGAAAGTTCCAGTCTTCTCCTCCATTTTGCTTCAGAACTCTAAAATGTGTGGGGAAGAAGAAGAAGGCAACTTTGTCCTTTGCAGTGTAGGTTTTGCACCAAGCTCAGCCCCGAGCAGCGCTGCACTGAGCAGCACTCCCAGCCTGCACAGCCCTCAGTGCACAGCCCTCTGTCCTTCCAGCAACCCCAGACACCATGGACCCTCACGAGGTTGTCCCTCAGCAGTCACGTGCTTGCTGATGATCACAACTTCAGAGGACACTCTTAAATGGTTTGTGGTTTTGTTTTTTTTTTTTTCCTTCCCATCTTTGTGCAAGAGCTTTTTACTAGCAGATGTTTGGCAAGAAATCCACAAGGTCATCTATAATAGAAAAATAATGGCCTAATTTGAAAGCTGAAGCCCAAACATTTGCTTGTAAAAGGTATGGCCAACTGTCAACTTTGCAGCTTTGAGATAAGGTATCTATTTTGATAGATTAGAGCCTCCACGTTATACCTTAGCACCTTAAATTGGAAAAAGGCATTTCTGTGGGGAGGCTCACACAGGGAGCTGTCAGCCCTTGCTCAGACTCAGCCATTTTGCTGGTCAGGGCAGTATTTTCACAACTACTTTCTGCATTGAAGGAATCTGACAGAATTTATAATCTACTGTTTAATTTCTAAAGCAAATGCCCATTTCAATGGAATCATTATCTAATAGTAGAAGAATTGCCTACACTGCTGTGGCACGTTGCTGTGCTGGGAATCATAAAGGAATTACTGTTTGTCAAGGACACAGTGACAGCAACTTTGAAAAATTACACAGATTTCAAATTGATACAGGTTTTGGCTCTTGACTAGTGATCAGATTAATTGTCCACTTAGTCCAATTTATATCATACTTTTAACTTTTTCACTACCATAGAGCAACCATATGAATCAAGACACAATTCAGACTTTGCTATTGTCTGAATGGCTTGGAGTTGTTAATAATATACAGACTGGCTCATGGCATTAGTACTTCATTACAGTTAACTGTAAATAACATTGCATGGGCATGGAGTTCTAGGTCCTTTGCTTTAATTTGGTCCACATAAGCATGAAAAGTCCCTGCAAATTGCTATACTCATATATAGCTCATATCACAACCTGTAAGAAATACACATTTATGCAGAACACAAAAACCTACCTAATAAAGCCAAAGAAAAAGAACTTTCTAATGACATGAGAGTATTTAATGGAAGAGTTATCTATCTGCTAAAACAGAGCAATGTTAAAAATAGTTCTTAGTTTCCTCCTTAGAGAGAGAAAGATAGCGATGCACAGAAGTTACAATTTAGAAAGGATGATTTTTTAAAAAAGCAGAGGAGGAGGGAAAGATACAGTGTAAGATGGATTTAACTCCTCAGGCTTGATTCTAGAATGCATACATTCATTTTTTCTATGATAAAGGAGGAAATTGGTTATGTGCATTTCTACAATGATTGTGTAAAAGAATGCATCAGTGCATCCAGTGAGAGTTTTTCCATCAACTGAGAGTCAAGATTTCACCACTTGTCTCTACAACTGGGTACACAGTCTATGTTATGCCTGGCTTTTCTGGACAAAAATATTTGAAGTATTTCATGGTCTGCCAGCTTGTCACATGTCTGCCACAGAAGTAGGAAACATATATTATTTACATTTTTTAGCATTTAGATTGCGTAAGTTCTGTTACTACCAAACTCTGATATGTAGGAAGGCAAACAAGATACATTCTGTTTTCTGCAAAAGATAACTGCAAGGAAATATACATTAAAAATAGATTACATTGTTAAAATATTTGACATGCACTATTAAAATATTTTATTCAGTATTCAAAATATTAATGATGACTGCTGACACACACTAAACTTCCTTGGCTCGTGTCAATTGACCTCTTGTGGTATCATGCAATGTTCCTTCAACACAGCAAAAAGAATACAGTAATTTAATATCCTGGCATCTTTGTGTGCATGTACCCCTGCTGTAGTGCAAAGACCTGCCTTCCACAGCTGTCATTACTTAACTCAGCTCAAATTCTCACTGGTTTAATAACATATTTAGAAAAAGTGCTTGTGAACACCTATATGATAAGAAAGGTAACCACTGGCCATATGAAAGCTGTGTAAGGTCAAGCACATTCAACTGAACCCCTGTTCAATGCAGTAAGGTGCTCCTTACAGTTGGAATCAAAATACTTTTGCATGGGCATCATTTTGTGGTGAACTGGTGATAACAGCATTTTCCTGCTCCTGTAATGATCAAGGTTCTTGTTACAGGTTAAAGCACGTGAGCTGCATCAATTCTTCCAAGTCCTTCTGGAGGAAGGACAGAAAATAACATATCTCAAGTGAATGTATAGATGCTATTTTATATATTTCCAGTTATATATAATATGTAGATGTTATTAACATGCTTGAGTCTGTAGTGTACACAGGCTCCTTGATGCACAGAAATTCCATCTGGCTTCTTGCATGTGATTGTCTACAAGAATTCTTCCACCTAGAATTCTGTGGCTCTAGCCACAGAACCAAGAGTTAGATCATCTGGCTACAGCATTTTTCAATTCTTTTCTACAGGTTTTCTTCCAGGTTTCTTCTAAAATTAGGCTCATTTTGACTGTTTCACCTAATCTGATTACAAATGTGTATTTAGTATTGCAGTCTGATTCTGCTGTGGCCTGAGAACATCACTTAGAGGCAAGGTGCTTCCCTGCTGGAAGGCTCCTGAGGAAAATCACTTTTCTCAGGCGCACAGACCCCCTTGCTGCTTCCCACAGCCTGTTCCAGGTACGTCTGTGCTCCAGCTCCTGGCACTCAGTTTAGACACCAAACATACTGTATTATCTCCTTTTGCCAGCTGAAAGGTCCGGATCCAGCTGTCATTTGGTAACACGCAACTATACAGGACTTGAGCTAAAAAACTTGTGAAGGACTATTGCTGCTCAAATACACAAGGGGTACAAGGGTAAGAAGCCTTTTCTTGCCCACAAAAAAAGCTTACTGAGAAAATCCAGAATTCAGTTAGGCCAATGTCACATGGCCTAATTTTCTGATGCTGCTTAAGTGAAAGCTGAAGACCAGACTGAAAACCAGACAGAAGTACATATCACAAATTTACTTGAGAGAAGAATTTTAAATACACTTATTTTACAGTAAGTGTATTTTGTTGCTGGGAGCCATCCCTTATTATAGCTAAAATGTCCTTTGTTGTACACAAATAAACTCCATCTAAACATATCATTAATACTGACACAGTTTAGGTCTTCTAAAATTTTCTTCCAACATACTGTACATTTCCATCTAGAACATGGCATGAAGAAAAATGAAAGCTTTGTGCAGTATAATAAACATTTCCATAGAAGTCTATACAGTATTTCTGCTTTACATCATGTTTCATTTATCAACCTGAATTAGGCTTTTGAAAGAGGAAAATGCAGCTTTGCAGTTCAGTACCTTTCCTGGTCTTTTCTTGCAATAACAAAATTGCTTAATGTCATTTCAAGTTCATCCTGTTCCATGCACACATGTACACAGAGCTATGGGTAATTCACTTACACAGTTCAACATCTCCTTTGTCACAGATGGTAAATGTGCAGATTTTTCCCTCAAGGAAAGAAACTCTTTTATAAAATAATTGTATATTCTGCTCATTTTTTTTTCTGTCACTGATGCTCTTGTGTTGTTATTATACTCTGTCAGGCTGGTAATTAGCATTCAGTCTCCATCTGACACAAGCACAGCTCTCAATCCTCCTTAAAAGTCTCTTAGGACACACATGGTAAGTAAAGTAATGTGAGCCAGTAATAGGGGGGAAAGTACTAAAATAATAATAATAATAATAATAATAAATAATAATAATAATAACAATAACAATAACAGTAACAACTACAACTAAAAATCCAAGAGTGCATAACCACAGGCTGCTTTTGTCATGGAGTCAGTGCACGGCTCTTCTTCAGTGAACTGCACAGAGCTAGTCCTGCTGTGTGGAATAAGCTTTCAGAATGCTACAACTGTCTTCCTGCAGCTGTCCTTTGCTTTTCCTACACAAAGATCTAAATACTCTTCCCAGTTTCTTCCAAACTTCTAAGGCACACAGTGTATCTTTCACTCACACTGATGGCCCCTCCTCCATTTTCAGGTCTCTTGAGGAAATACTAATTTCTTCCTCTCAGACAAACTATTTTTTTGGACAGTGTCACGTGTGATACTTGAGGTATCCTATTGTTCTGAACAATTCTAACTAGATTATATTCTTCTTTCTAAAATGATAATGTCACTTTAGAGCTTTGTGCACCTACCAGAATTCTTCCAGCATTTTTTCAGCAACAATGCTGTCACTAGAAATAAGAAGCAACAGAACTTTCCTTGTAGTTCCTACAATATCCTCATTTTCAGTGATTTCTCCTGGAAATGACGGGTGTGATCACAGAGCAGGCCTGCTCCAGGAATTCTGTAGGACTAGTACACCACACAGTCAGGTTTTTGTTGAAGCTGTCCCCTCACACACGCTGGTGCTTTCAGGTGAGGCAGGCAGGATGTGCTGAAGACACTGGCGTAGCCCCCCCAGTGTCACCAGCCCATCTGATCCCAGCTGGAGAGTCAGCTTTCTGCCTTTGCACTCACACAGCAACAGGAGTGGTAACTCTCACTGAAACTGGTGGTTTAATATCATCCCAGCATCCTAAAGTTACCACGGAAATGACAACAAAAGAGGCTTACCCCTCGATACCAAATCAGTATGAAAGATTACCAGGCCAGACTCCAGAAGTCCAGTGGCTCTCAGCAATCATGTGACAAGGCTGAGAGTCAGGGATGTCAAAGATCTGCAACTTGAGAAAACCCTGGATTTCTCTGAATATGAGATATCATGACTTTGTGATGTCAAAATATGGTCTGTCCTACAAAAGCTACTGAGTTGATAACAGAGATTTGTGCCTTAAAATAAGAATACCAGATTTACACTAATATTAATGAAAGGTCTGGTCTGGCACTATATGTCTTGGCATCAGTCTTAAAGCCTAGAAAAACTCATGCAGTTGACAGAAGGTGTGTTTGAGAGACACTTGTCAGAGCACTGCCACCAAGGTGTTGAATAAGAAGCCCCTGGAGGTCTCCATTTGCTCATTAAATCTCCTCTCTTACAGCCAGGTAACACTGCAAGTGTGAGCACACAGCAGTTTCTTTATTTCACTGCACAGACACTTCCCAGGCCTCCAGCTATGTGTTTGTCCAAAAGTGGGAGAAAACCTCTTGATACACACCACTGCTAACCAAATGGAATTTCTAAGTGTCAAATGCAGTCTTAGAATAATTCAAGTATTTAAGAAATATTGTGTGAGAAGAAACACCTAATTCACAGCAAATTCCTGTGGAAATGAGATCAGTGTGGGGATGACTACAATTGGAGCACCCCCAGCCTAAGCTGCACTAGATTCACTGTTTAATGAAGCCCTGCCTATTTTCTCTTATTAACTGACTGGGATGTTGTGTGAAACACCCAACCTGTAAGACTCAAATATCTAACACAACCAGCATCTGACACAAGCAGCATCACACTGAGAAAACAAATGATGCAGTCAGCTGAAAATACTTCCCTAGGCACATAATAAAAAAAAAGTGGAAGAACGATATTCAACCCCCTTCTCCTTCTGCATGTCACAGACTAGAAGCTTTTAGGATTATTTGGATAATTCAGAGTGCTCTCTCCTCTCTTACTAATAACTTTATCTTTTATTAGGTGAACGAAAAAGGAAGATTAGGGATTCTGTTAGTCTGGGATTTACGGTTACAGTGAATTTAAACACATGAAAACCATCTGCTGCTGCAGCATCCAAGAAGGAACTGTTACATACCTAGGTTGAGAAAAAAAATTAGAGGTGGATTTTCTTCTTCTTGTAGAAGAAAAGCTCTGCCTCATCCTGATCTCTAGCTTCATCCTCTACACAATATTTATTTATTACCAAGCTAATAAGTCAACCTTCAGAACACATTTCTGCAGTATCTGCTCACATGCTTACACTTTCAGGTAGCAGAATTCCCTTTTCGTAGGATCTCAAAAGTTCAGAGTTCCAAGAGGGGGACCTGGTGGAAGGAATGAGAGGAATAAATGCCCAGACTCGATATTGCTGCTCAGCCCTTTGGGCCACGTGGCTCTCAAGTGGCCTCTGTGTAATTTTAGGTGGCAATATATCACATCAGGTGAGGTCTCAATGACATTTCATCTCAGTGACTCCCCCACGGTTCCCATCATGGACAGGAACCATTTTTCACAGGTGTATATTGCACAGAGAGGAAGAAGTTTCTCTGTGTAAATATAAGTTCATCTTCTACTCTGTAAGTTTATGCATCTGCATAAGGAGATGTGACGTTGTGCTGGGGCACTGGCTTGGCATTACAGCACAATCCCTTTCTGGAAATGACACTGGCTTCCTCCTAACAACTCCTAACAACTTTGGGGCTCACGAGAAGCAAGGGAAGTAAACTACAATAATGATGCTGTCCCCCTAGAAAGGCACAGTATTTTATGGGAAAAACCTCCTGGGATGTCCTCTTTTTTAGCTCTTTTGTGGTTGCTTGGAAGACTGGATGGTTAAGCTGTGAAGGAACCATAGTCTCAGTCCACCAAAATGCTTAGCTCTTTGCTATTTTAAATCCTACTTTCTCTTTCTGAACTTCTTTGAGAAAATCTTTAAATTAGATATATAACATCTACCTTTCTTTCTGTCTTTAAACATCTGCAAATGAATGGCTAGAAATTTCTGATTATTGAAAGTAAGAATCCATGTCCCATATTTCCCATATCTGATTACACTTCTTTCATCATGTATGTGAAATAGCAGATTTGCATAATATCATATTTCTCTGGACTGTGCACTGACCTGTGTAAAACAACCTACCAGAGAGTAATCTTCTTTCATGAAACACCAATTTTTCTGATGCCTTCAAGGCAAAAAACGTAGACAGCCTAGTTTTCAAAGTCACAGAGAAAAATATCTTCATAGATTTATGAAGGGAATAAATACAACTTTGCTAACCAACCACTTCCTTGCATTCTAATGGCAACATGTTGCAATTAATAAAACAAGCATGCCCCACGCTGGGGGAAAATGCTGACCATGCCAGAATAAGTGAGCCCATATATTGTCCAAGCATGTAAATAGATTAAGTGACAGCATAATTAATCCTCAGTACATAATCAATGAGGAACAGTAAGGCCTTGTGAAAAATTGAAGACATCAGAATGAGACTGAATTTTCTCCGAGCTAAAATGTGGAGTCACTAGTCAATGAATCCTGCCTCAGGAGACTGTAACAGATACAGAGAGAACCAGCTCAAGGACAGCCAGAGCTGTAAACTGAGAGCTATAAAAAATAATAATCTAACAATTGTGCCAATGTGTTTATAATTTATAGGTTGGCGTTACAGGTGAGAAATAGGGGTTAGCAGTCTGTTATAATCTGAACTTGAGTCAGTAAAGCACTGCAGAACCTCTAAATCACCACTTCTTTCATTTCACATACTTTAAAAACATATAATAAAACTATCAGACAAAGCCACTGTCTTTCAGGGTTTGAAGCTGGAGCTGTGGATACCAATCTGTTCAAAGTTAGAGTGCTACTATGGAGTTCAGCAAAGGGAAGCTCTTAATTTTCCTCATACTCTTTTCTTTTTCACATTGGGCACATGCCATTAAAGTACAAAAAGCACAGGGGTCTTTTTGTTATAATTGAGGCAGGCAAGAAAATAAGAGTTCCGTCTCACATTACATTTTGGTATTCTCAAACTTAATTCCATTTTGATAATCTGACTCAAGGTATCGAAAAAAAAGTTTGAGCCTGCATTTAAATGGAGTGAAAATGGAACCTTTAATCCTACACAGTGCTGAGTAACTCTGAGTTTCAAATTCCCTTCTCCCAGTGGGTGTTGAGGTCAGTGCTCACCACAGAGCAAATTGGAGCCTAGCAGGATTGTTCTCTGTAAATAGGGGAGGCTGCCTCGTCCTGCTCTGCAGGGACTGAGCAGCTTTCCAAAAGGGTTTATATGTGAAGGTTTGGGGCTGTTTCTTGGACGTGACTCCCCTTAGAGAAAAGTGAATTAAATGGAGGAACTCTGCATGCAGTTCCTAATAACTGGACAGACAGCAGAATAGCACTTTTACATTTTTTTCAGTCATTCATCTTTCAAAGTTCCCCATGCTTCCCATGAACAGACGAGTCATTATTGCCAATCAATCCTGTTACAGCCTGTACAATGTGTAGGAAGGTACTGGAGCATGGTATGTAAAGATGGTTCTATATTCACTCAAACTTTCCCTTAATGATAAAGTATTGCAATAAATACTTGAAAGACTTATAAGCAACCTTCAAGATACTGTCCATTTGTCTGACATAATCACCATTTGAGCTGTAACTCATCTTCCCTTACAACTGACTGATCTTCATTCCTCTGCCATTGTGATGTGAATTTAACCTGAACTTTGAAATACCAATTGGCACTCAGTATTCTTCCCCCATGAAAAGCCTGTGGAAAATTTTCATGATCAAATTACTTTTCTGCATACTCTATCTTTCATTTCAATTCCAGCAATTTTTCACGTGCATTTTTCATTGTTAAATGTTCCCATGGAGGATAGTGGTAGCACTAATGGCAACTAAAAGTTACTACTATTTAAAAAATTCTGAAAACTATAGTAGATCAGTAACACAATAAAACTGGTAGCTAGTGGGAGTGCAGCCAACCTTTTATACTGATTGAGTCCAGTGGCCTTTCTACATTCAGAGCCCTTTCTTTGAAACAAGCCTAATGAACACACTGACAGTGGTGTGACAGACAGAAAACCTACCAGGTGAGTTCCCCAGCTGTATCTTTGTGGGGGCTTGACAGTGCTTTTACTTGCTGAGGTATTAACTGAATAACGGAATAAAATTGAAATATTAGACTTCTGTTGTCACACTGTTCCATAAAAATGTTTCTCTTAGACTCTGCTACATAGCACTCAACAAATCCCAAGATAATGTTAAACAATTATTCTGGTCTGTCACAGGTTCCTGGATATTGTAAGAAATTGGGTTGAGTGAGGCAGTGACACACTGCAGACAAGGCTCAACTCTGATTTACCCAGCCATCTCTGGTATTTGCCCCTGGTACCAAAGGGCTTTTATTACCCTGGAATACTCAGTATTGGAAGAAATTTATAATTGTTAGATGGATAAATTCAGACCTTCTCAAGGCAAAGGTTAACTCTCCATAGCTTCAGCCTAGCAAAATGAAGGTTGAAAATGAGAGCTATAGGATAACAGGAGAATTGACATCTGCTAAATAGATATAGTGCTTCCCTTCTCCCAGAGGAAACAAATTAAGAGGAAACCAACTAGCCAAAAAACCCCAACCAAACTAACAAAAAACAAACCACATTCTGAGGGCATTTTTTCAGTCTTAGAATTCAGACTTAGAGTTATCCTTAGAGTTTATCAGCAATCCAGCATCCTAGGAGAGCACTCACATACTGCAGGTGAAAAACTGAGCCAGAAAAAATGTACTCTCAGCCCACCTGGGCTCATCTTACTTGCAGCATCCTGTGATCAAATGAAACTGTGCTGCTGGAAAGAGTGCAAGAGATTTAAAATCTGCTTCTGGGGTTTCCATGTTGCTGTAGCCTGGGTTTAGGACAGCTAACCCAGGAGCAGAGGAGCACGGAGGTCAGCACCCGCCGCAAAGCCCACGTGGAAGCACCTGCTGCTCCGAGATTCCTGCCAGCAAGGCAGCACAAAGCTTGGCAAGTGCAGTCGGAAAAGTGCAAAAAGCCTTACAAGTACTTCAGGAAAGAAAGTAGAAGCTGAGCACAAATCTCTAAGAAAGACACGGTTTTTGAGCAGCCTGCTTTTATCTCAAGGGAATTTAGCATTTCTGTAGACCACAGCTACTGCAGGGTCACCTCAGGAGGAAAGTGCAAGCCCTCTCAGCTCTCCCTGTCAGAAGCAACACTTCCAAGTTTCTCAGGAAACCAGTGAGTACGGAATGTAAGGCCAAGTGTCACAAGAACTCCATGATACATGCCAGGTAACTTCATATATTATCCTGGCATATTATCCACAAGCTTCCACATCTGAATGAATTCACTGTACATCAGCTGGTGGAGGCAAATCTGTGTCTGACCAAAGCACAGAGAAAAAAAAAAGTACATAATTTTAAGTATGGATATATAATGGACATGGTATTTCAGAGAAAAGCTGCATTAAATACATGGTGTTGTGGGGTTTTTTTTTGCTTTCCTTTGTGAAAAAAATGAATGCAAAGTATATATTTCACTTGACATAATATTAAGCATATGAAAATAATTTATTTCCAAACTGTCTCTATTAATTTAACTACTACAAGCTTCATTTGTGAAACTGTCACTCCTTCATATGTTCTCAGCATAGGTAACTCCACATATGAATATCATTCAGAAGCTGTTGTTTTAAAATGTTGCCTACAAAAGAACTGGATTTTAAGGAAGAAATTTGAGTCTGTCAGAACTGGGAATGAGGTGATGCTGCACAGAGTTCCATGACCATAACCTTGAAACCTTTCACAACTCAAATTCAGGCCCCATGCATGCCTCTCTTATGGACAACTCAACTTCTCACAAGGCTTCAGGCTTTTAATAGGAAGCTCTTTGCCTGTATGCCAGAGCCAAAGCCACAGCTGAGGTTTAGCAGAATAAATTCACACCTGGGCTACATCCAGGACAGGTTACATCACCAAAGGAATCTGCTGTATCTTCACTAGATTGGTTTGTTTTCTCCAGGAGAAAAACAGCTATTTGACCTCTGTATATATTTCTATATGACTTTCCATTTGCCAATATTTTCATCTTTATTCTGAAGAAGGGAAGTGCTAAACACCTCCTGCAGAAAAGCTTCCTCCAGGTCAGTCCTGATAAACTAAGACTGGAAAATTATAATATGGCAAACAGGAAATACATTTTCAAACTTGTCTCACTTTAGTTCAACAATCTTCTTAGCAAATGAACTCAATTTGCATGTGGGTTTCTGGGTTTTTTTTCCCCTAATCTCATGATAGGTTCATGAAAACAGGAAATTGCCTCCATTCCAACAGATGGATCTGCTTGCACAGAGCATGATGCTTCTCTGTGGACGCTTCTATGGGTATTAGCATGAGAAGAGAAAGGATTTCTTTCGCCAGCGGATTTGCCCAGAACACATGGCCTTCAGACAGAGTCACCAAGTGCACTGGAATGAGCCAGCAGGATCAAACCCCCTCTGCTGTTCCACTGGGTGGGACATGCACACATCCAGCTGTTCCACTGGGTGGGACAGGCACACATCCAGCTGGTCCAACAGGTGGGACAGGCACACATCCAGCTGTTCCAGGGGGTGGGACAGGCAATAATCCAGCTGTTCCAACAGGTGGGACAGGCACACATCCAGCTGTTCCAGGGGATGGGACAGGCACACATCCAGCTGTTCCAACAGGTGGGACAGGCACACATCCAGCACCTGTGCTGAGCTCTTGGCCCTGTCACAGCATGGGTGTTGTCCCTGTCCTTGTCCTCAGCACTTCAGTGATAAAATAGTGTTGACACTGTCAGGAATAATTTGCCCCATTCCGTCTCTGCTACTGGAATGTTCCTCAATGAGAAATTCTTCTTTGGAAATTCCAGCAGAAGAGCTGGAATTATACTTGACTACACTGGAACCACACTGACATAGGAAAATATGTGTCTATAGATATATATTTGTTTTTAATGAAATTTTTAAAAATATTGTTTTCAGTCAATCTAAAATCACTTTGGGGATCATTTTCAGCAAGAAGTTTAAGAATTTTCAAATATTTCATTAAAAAATGAAAGATCTAATTCTGTCCATCATCATTTCACTATTCTTTGAAAATCTTCTTTTTAATTGAACCTGAAACTAACCAAAAAACTCAATTTGCACTTGCTAATAATTTAATCTTGAATACACTTTAAAGAAAAAATGTCTTTAGCAAGCCAGATTTCTTTCTATCTATTGAGAAGAAATCTCTTACCCCCTTTCATGGAATGAACAATATTTCTTTCCACAAACAATTTTTACTTTCCATACAGATCTGAAACCCTTCTGTCCATACAGTACCCACCTGTCAAATGGGCTTTGCTCAAAAAACTTTTTAAAATATAGATATATATTTCCTGTTAAAAATAATTTCTATAAATTGAGCATTTCTAAATCAACATTAATTTAGTCCAAGAATTGCCATTTTGGTTCAAAAAACGTCTGGCAGGCTACAATGATTCAGAATACTATTTTAGGTGCTTGATCACTGCCTGCTTGTCCATTCCCTGTCCCTCTCTCCTACTACTTATGCATTTGTCTGACAATATAAATCATCTTGTCTTTACAATGAGTCTTATCTATTTCCCTTAAACCCAGAAGAAACACATTCAGAACCACAGCAATACCAGCAATCTGGAAGATGCTGGCTGCATCTCCTCTGTCCAGGCCAAAGCCCTCGTGGTTCCCACTGCTGTACATTGAGCACCATCTGTCCTTCCCCAACGTGCTGCAGTCTGGCCCCAGTTTAAGGGAAACCTGAGGAATGCAGGAATGGGCTGAGGGATGTCTGACACAGGAGATCCAGGCTGCAAAACCTTCAAAGCTCCCTGCAAGGCTTGGCCACCAGACAGGCTTGGAATGCCACTGTCCCCTGTAGCAGCAGCAATTCCCAGAGCCTGCTCACTGAACACACAGGCTGCCTTCCCTCCTGGGCACTGGTGAGCACTGCAGTCTCTGAGGGGGGACTGACATCACATCCAGTCATGCATGGTTTATGGAGGGACCAGCTATGGTTTCTCCAGCTGCAGAGCAGGGGTCCAAGCATATCAAAGAGCATGAGGTGGCTTTGTGGACTGAGAAGCTCTTCATGCTCAAAATGACACACAGACACAGGTGTGAATACTCAGTAGCACGCAGGGGGAGTAGAGGGAGGGCATCAGTGACTATACACCTGCATATCTACTCACTTCACAGGGTCCTTTCTGTATAGACAGTTTTCTTGCAGTGGAAAAGAAAGAAATGTCAATTAAACAAACTTCTGATCCCGTTTTAGTTGGTTGAACACTTGCAAGAATAAAAACAAACAGAATGGATGGTGTGGAAACTTCTAAAACAAACTTTACTTCTGATGGGGAACAGCTAATTGCCAACACAGAATGTGTGTGAAATACTGATTTAGTTTGTGCAGATAGGGAGGCAAGTCCCAACATACTTTCATCTGTTCTTAAATATAAATGAAAAAACAATACATTTACTCTAAGGTCACTGTGGGAACTGAGGATCAGCCAAAGCATACACAGCTTGTGATTTATATTCAGAACCCACCAGCAGCAAGAAAAGAGAGACTGCTACCATCATCTTACAATCAGCTTTTGGATCATGTTGTGCATCTGAGAATGCCAGCAGAGACCAAGGCTGTTTCTCTGCATTCAGCAACCAGTCTAACTCCATAATCAAATATCCTTTTCTACCCTTCAGTGCATGCAGCCACATATAATACTATTTTATGTAGCCATTAAGAGTAGGCAGGCACTGATTATCACATTTTTGGGTGTCTTCTAAATACCAGCAAAAAAGTGTAAAGCCTTTAAAGAGAGAAGATGCACATGGCCATGGAAGTTCTTCAGGAATCAGGACAGGTCCGTAATCACTCATCACATGAAGAGGTAATTGAGAGTTTAATTGTGTGTTCAGAACAAACAGCTCTGTGCAGAGAGGGGGAAGGGTGCAAAACTGCTCCAGCCCTTGACAAGAGTGAAGAATACTTTCACATAGGGCAGCAATCAAGTTAATTTGGTAGGTAGCTCTGGGAGCCCCCTGGATACTCGGAAGGTTTAGCCAACAAGATTTCATCAAGGTTGTTAGTTGCCATTCCATCTGCTTCATAAGGAACTCTTGGCAAGCTTAACTTTATTTCCAGTTGCTAGAGAGACACTTTTCAGACTCAGGATGAAAGTAACACTGGTCTTTCCTTCCAGTACATAGCATTGTAACTTAATTTTCATATAATTTTCCCTGCTGAGGTTGAGTTTAGAAACAGAGTTCACATAAAGTTTTCTCACAAAAACACCAAGCATTTTATAAGACAAATATTAAAATTAAAAACCTTAAAGAGTTCAAAACTAACTGCAAAACATGATTGGTTTTGTGGTGGGTATTTTTTTTCCTTTTAAGTCAAAGGCAAACAATTCCCAATGAATAATTTATCTGATGTATTTTTTTTTTTAACAGAATTTCCTCTGGTAGTTTGTTTCAACCTCAGGTACATTCCCTTTTTTAGCAGACAGCCTTCCTAAAAATTAAGCCACATTCTGAACTTTCTTGGCATGTTCAATACTCCAGAGTCAGAGAGTGCACAGTAGAATAGAAATGAAGGCATGCACATCTTCAAGTTTAAATTTAATATTAAGCTTCTGTGAATGTACCCTCATAAAACTTTGAAGTGTATTCCTTCCCCTGCTCTCCCCTGAGGAACTGACTCGCAGAACAGAATCATGTGAATGCTCATGAAAAGGAGGAGGACGAGAAAAGCAAATTAACTCAATGCAGCTCTTTGAACTAAAAAGAAAAACATTTGGCCAAGTCTGGATTTAGGATGTGACACTGCAGATTTGCAGAATGGTAAAGAGCAGAAATTCAGCTATTCTCAAATGTGCTGAGTAGAATGTCTATCTGCATGCTCATCATCCAACAGGCTGAAGCAAAGATAATCTTGCTGGCTCAGCACTTGTTCAGGTTTGCAATTTACAGGAGCGGAGTTCAAGTGGCAGCCAGCCTAATGCTGTGTCCCTGTGTTAGTGGCCCCTCTCTGCCTGGCGTGGCTCAGGCTGAGAACCCCTTGGCCAGCTGTGCTGACCCTCCCAGCTCCCCACTCCTCAGCTGGATGGCCGTGGCAGCCCAGCCCAGCCCCACTGCAGAAAGTCAGAGGTACAAAGTGCTGCTTCATTTCAGCTACAAACCACAAACAACCTGAGAAAGAGTGTGCTGGTCCCAGCTACCCCAGATGCTGCTTCTACCTGCTCTTTGTTACTTCCATCGGGCAGGACTCAGCATCTTCCAGGCTTAGTGGTGCACACACTCCCTGTTTTGGCTTCTGGTCATAAGCAATGCAGTCTTTCAGTGCAGCTCCATTCCAAACAAAACACCAATCAATCACATCACAGGAACACAGAATCACCAAATCATTAAGGTTGGAAAAGACCCCCAAGATCGTTAAGTCCAACCTCTGACCAAACACCACCACATCACCTAAACCAAAGCACCACCACATCACCTAAACCAAAGCACCAGCTGCCCTGTCCTCCTGGCTTTCCTGGGCTGTGAAAACCGTCATTACAAACACAAACCAAACTTGATTAAGTGACACCTAAATTTGCCTCAGGTTCACTCTGTGTGCAAAGGCAGTCTTAGATAACAGAAGCACAGGCCATGAGTCATTAAAATCATATTGATTTTACTCAGCATCATGGTGATGATATGAGTAATGTTAGCCTTATTATAAGGGAATAAAAATACTAAGTGGCTGTGTGAATAAGCCACTTTCATTTTCTGTAAAATATCATCAGAAATTACAAAAAACCCCACAGGATTTGAAATCAATCTGGCAAAATTGATGTTTTTGAGGGACTTTGATACATTTAAAATATTTTAACCCAATAAATACACAGACATAATTCTTTGCTGAGCCACAGAAAAAAGCTGGGATGTCTCAATGCACTCGAGTCAGGGACATGCAGAATGAAGACTCATCCTGCTTTCAAGTTGTGATTTAAGGGGAAAAACGCTTATAGAAATTGCTCCCTCCCTCTCTCCTTGTTCCCTAAGGTGCAGGTGGCTATTCCTGCCTGGTCCAGCTCATGCTGCCTGTCCTGTGCTCTGCACTCAGCCGGTCCAAGCAGCCCACAAAGCCCATCATCAGCTCTGCAAAATTCCTCAGGGTATTGCTGGAGGACAGTACTGTATCTGGTGGCTCTTTAGGCACTGCGGCATTCTTCCGATCTGGCAGAGGCATGACAAATTTGCAAGTCAACATGTTTTAAGATGGATTATCCTTTTCAGAAAATGTCTGCGGGAATAGTTTGGGGAAAAAATCCTTTAAAATCTTGTTCCTGCTTTGCCTTTCACATTAAACATGAGAAGAAATATTCAGAGAGGATTTCCGCATTCATAGCTAATGGGAGAAGGGATGATGTAAGGTCATATCCCATTTATAAGAAGAATTAAATACCCTTTTAATTTGTTTTGCTATTCCATGTAAAGATACATTTATATGTACACACATATAGATACACACACCTTCCAAATATTAAGGAGAGAAACTTGTAATACCTATCTTTGCACCTTTAGAATGATAATGTGAGGAGAATTTTCCGAAGTTCTGCACCACTGCACACCCCACATATTTCATTAAGATGATTAACCACTGAAGAAAGCTCCCAGCAATTTAACAGATACAAGCGAAAATGTAATGCCTTGGAGGCATATCAGATGTTGGAGGATAGCTTAACTACTGAATTATCCACTAACCTTCTCTTCCAGCTCTGCCTTGGGGATACTACAAAAGATGTTTCAAGAATGAGATAGAAGGCATTGAAAGAAAAACCATGTTAAAAACTTTTAAGGAGCAGCCTAGATCTTGACCTTATCTAAATTAGCTTGGACTTGCATAAGATGGGAAAAGGTTGATGTGGGGGAAAAAGAAGATGATAATGATCAAGTGTCTTGACTTGCAGACAGGCAATAAATCACTTCTATTGAACATGCCATGAATGACAACGGAGAGTCTTAGAGCTGAGAATGAGTCACTGGAAACATTGTGTCTTCTGAGTCAGCTGAAAGGAAAACAAAAGTCTCCTTGCATAGGCATTGTCTTCCTAATTTGCAGAAAGGTAAATAAACATCTTTCTCAGCCTTCAGTCACAACAGAAGATACCAGCCCCAAACCTTCTGGATAGTCCCACAGTCGGTAAATCACCTCTCCAGTCAATTTTTTTCATTCTCTATTTCCTTGAAGGAACACACTACGCTGCCCAGGGCTGACCTCTAGGATTTAGAAAAAAATCCTCTATCGACATCTATTGATTTCCCTGCAAACTCACATAAGTTCTGGGCCTGTCTGAAGAGAAGACAGCCCTGCTCCCACCCCCTTGAGTGGCAGGAGGTGTCCCACCAGGGCAGGGACAGCAGGTTCTCCCTGCCCTGCTAGAGGTGACCTGGGCACTGGGGTGTCCTGCAGATGGGGACAGGTGCTGGTGGCAGAAGGGGCGCGGGAAGTGTGGGCAGCCCCGTGCAGCAGGTGCAGAGTGACACTCGGGATGGTTATTGTGTAATAACCCCTTTGGGTTTTGCCTTTTTTTCTTTTATATGTTCTCTGTATTCTTCTCACGTATATTGACAGCTCTGTAGCCTGTTGTATTAGTGACTACATGTCCCAGTAATTTTCCGTGGCCATTCCCGAGGCTGAAAGACAAAACAAACCCCAGAGCTCCAAGCCCCGCGAGGTGCAGGACCCCTTTGCTCTCTTGGTTCTTCCTGGGAACCAAGGCCAAGAACAAATCTTGGAGATACATTTCCATGGACAAAGTACAACTAGTACCAAAAGGGGGGGCTCCAGAAAAGGGGCTTGACCTGAGGGGGAATTGCATCACCACTTATCCTCCTAACTGATGCCTTTTATCAATTATGCTAGTTTCCTAAAATCTTTAAAAACCTATTCACCCTTGGAGGGGGTGGGCTTTTGTGGACATCTTTCCATAACTGCTCCTGAAGGCCTCCAAATAAAGATCTGCTCTTATGTTACTCCCTACTAAAATTATCTCGAGTTTCATTCCTGGGTAAGGAAAAAGGCAACACTTGCCGTCAGCCATACCCACATCCATCACACCTGATGGCACCAACAAACATAGCTGGGGACCTGCGCTCTTAAGGTCCTTCTTCATGTTATTTTCTTAACAAAGGAAAAGCCTTAGTCAAAAAGAAAGAGGACAGTGCAATAATTTCAGTGACCTTGTTCATACAAGCCTGTATTTTTAAATACAGGTTTTAAGTCTAACCACAAACTTTGCTGAAGTAATCTTCTGCTGTTACCCTATCCACTTTTTCCTACTTTCTTGCTGCAACAAGAGAGGAGCCAACAGCCTGAATAAGGTCACTCTGCTGTTGCAAACTTTAAAAAGCACCAAACAAACAAACAAAAAATTATTTCAGATAAAGCCAAACTCATTGCACACAGCTTCAACAGAACAGTGTATGCATTCTGAAGGCTCTTAAAATTTGTATTATATGCTTTACAAATGTCAACTACTTCGTTGTTACACTTCACGGGATGCAAAGGCCTAAAGGATTCATAAATGAATTAACTTGATATTTTTGTTTTTTGAGAAGGACAGGGAGGATCAAGGCTTGCCACTTACAAAAATAGGAACAAAAAGAGCAATGGTACTCATTCTACTAAATCAACTACAACTGTTTCCACATGGGTGTACAATACATTTGTGAGCTGCTAAAGGAAAGATGGTTATCTCTAAGATGGAAGTATTTAGAAATATGTGTCTCCCTCTCGGGGTTTCTGATAGTGCAGGCAGTTTGTTTACATATGTATGTTTGTTTACATATATACCCTAAAAGTTTTCCACATCTTTTTTTACTGGTCGTGTTTCATTTTTTAGGCTTGCTAATTGAGTTGTGCTTGTAACAAACTCTCACTGCATCTCAGAGTCATGTAACAGTCTAAAGAGAACTTCTGCCTTACCGGTGGCATAATCAGGTTTTCTCAGGAGTTCAGGCCTTTTTCTCCTCCTCAGCACATTGAGTAGGTTTGAACCTTTGCCTCACCTCATTAATTAGTTCAGTTCTCCAGACACACTGAAAACTCCATGCTCGTCCCAGGTAGCCAGCCTCCAAGAAAACAAAGGACAAGTTCAAGCCCTTCTCTCAGGTGCTTTCTTAAAGGTCTGTCAATCTTCTCCTTCTGAGGTGAATCCTGGAGTCTTCAGGGACTTCATACCTACCCTTTTCTGTCAAGTTCTAAACATCTCATCTGTCTTTCAACTATTTCCTTTTCCTTTTCATTTAACTCTCTGTTCCCCTCGTACTCCTGCCTATACTCTAAGAGATCTATATTAAATTCTCTAACGTATTCTTCACATACTCTCCAGTACTCCTTCCTGCTCTTGGATTCTCTTGGCCCCTCAGCTTCCAGGGCACATTCTCACAGGTCTGTGGCCGAAGTCCCCAGCCCGAGGTTTTCCAGCCTCATTTCACCATGGATATCCAACAGCCAGCTGTTCTTCACTGCCCTCACTGCTGCCCTCACTTCAACTGCTTCCTCCATTCCTCTGCACTCTTTGCAGAAAGAGATTCCCATCTTTTTTCTCCTCTGTTTGTACATCTAACACTGGGGGTCTGGGCTACTGCAGGGGCAAGTCTTCTGTCTCCTGCAACATTTTTGAAAGGACAAGGAATATCTCCTCCCAGTTTTCCCACACACAAACACTGCTACATGTACCACAACTCACTCTGACCTCCTACACCTTGCCATCCAAAGCCTGGAACTCATTTCATCAGCCTTCAATATTCTGTGGGAGCATGAGATATCTGTAAGAAAATGACTGCTTCAGAAAAACTTCAGAAAATTTAACTCAAAGGCAAGAAGCTTTCTTTACATTTCCCAGTCTCAGAAAAGCTTTCGGGTATTTGCTCGTGGGCTGCTGTGAACAAAATCTGCTAGGATTATTAGTGGCATTTTTTTAAATCCATCTTGTGACACTGTACTTTACAAACTGTTCACACAATTCCACTTTTTTACTCTTCCGGCTTTTAATCTTTTTTCTGGTTCTCAGGGAAGGAGAATAATTCCGAGTTGAGAAGAAACTGCGCACAGAAGGCAGGTCCAACTGCAATTACTCAACAGTGGCTGAACATTCCAATCAAATCCTGAATACCTGGAATTTTTCAAGTTTTCAGAACTTGATTTCACAATTATTCCTCTGCTATATGTGTACTTTCTATGCTAGCACTAGGTAAAAGGTATTACCAATGGAATAAAGGATTTGTAGGAGATTGTTGTATAGTCCTATTAATAATATAAAATCAGTCTAAATCACAAAGCAATTTTGTTGACTCATGGGACATTAAACATTCCTTATTTAAAGCCTTTTTACTTTTTTATTTCTGAGTTCTCCTTCAAATCATTTTTATTGTCTGATTTAGAATAATTCAACATAAGATACGAGTTTTCCAGCTAAGAAGCCATTACCAATTCAAACATCAAACGGACTTTGCTTCCAATATACAAGTCAACTAGCTTGTTAAACTTTCTTTAAATTAGAAATATTTTATAACCCAAGAATAGCATTTTAATACATAAAATCCTTTTACTGCTGTAAAACTTAGATGGTTTATGCACCACCTATTTTAGGTTCAGGGTGTGGATAGACAGGTCCTAGATCCTCTGCCTATAAATATGGGCCATACACAAGCTTATGCATTATCTGACATAGAGTGACTGCACAAAATCTTTAGATAGACACAAGATATTTATACATTTTTCTCACCTGATTGCATTTAACCCTCATATGAACTGATAGAGAATACATGCCGACATGCTGGTTATTTTCTGATGAGAAACTGGCATTTGGTGGAGCATTTAAATGATAAACCCCACATTTTTGACAGGAAAATTTTTGACAGTTTTGATAGAAAAGGCTTCCCTGATCTAAAGTGGAATTGCAGACAGAAAGACAACTGGTCTTGAAGATTCACTCCACAAAAAGGCTCCAGTCCTCTGGTAATAAAGTCTTTACCTCAAGCCCAGTTTAGCCCAAGTAACAGGCTCATTTCAGCACAGGAATAAAGGGATGAACAGGCAGGTCTATATTTATATATATTTATATATATTGTTATATATTGTTATATATTTATATATATTTATATATATATTTATATATA